>JAXGGA010001689.1:0-143653 GCA_038373865.1 Uloborus plumipes
AAATAAATATTATGTTATTTTTCAGAAATTTTCCTTTCTCTCTATAGATATATATTTTTTAAAATCTAGACCTAGATTATGGGAGCAATTGTTTTAGTCTCTTTACATGCTCTTAAGTCACCTCATTTTAAGATAAGCAAATTATAGTTTAAAAACTAAAAAACACGCTTTTATAGTTAATTAAACTAATTAAAGACTATGTGCAATGAGTTACCGCCCTTAAGCCGCCCTTAAGTGGGTGCATTTGCTACATAATTAAAGACTATTAAATTGGACGGTACAAAATTACAAATATAAAATTAATATATTTAATACTATCATTAATACTAAAGGTTAAACTATATTTTCATGATACTCTCAGTGGTTCTCAACCTTTTTACAGCTATCGCCCCCTTCAGAGTTGAAAATTTTTTCAGCACCCCCTTTGCGGACAGACGCAAAAGTGGAAGAGGGGGGAGTGTAGTTTTCTTGACCGGTTTAACTCTTAAACCGGTCAAGAAAACTCATAAACCGGTCAAAAAAAAAAACTTATGCTTTTTTTCTTTAAGATAATTTTTAGAAAAAGCGTCCATTTTCCCCCGTCTGAAAAGCTGTGTCAGTAACAACCAAGCTCCGAAAATGGGTCCATTAAGTATGTGAACCAGTTTTAAAGTAAACAAGAACAACACGGTTTGAAATGAAAATTCACCGTTTTCAACATTTTGTTTGAAAACCAATATATTTTGAAAAATACACCACGTTCAAATAATTCATGGACAGTTAGATCCCAAACAGTCTTGGATCTTTTTTACTTGCAACTATGCAATACGCATCCACTATTTATTACGTACGGATATAAGATTTTACTGCAGAAAGGCAATAACACAAAGCCGTTCCTTCTATTTTTCCCAGGAGGGATAAAGACTTGAAACTATGGTCCGTAACTGCCATCTTTAAAGACTATAAATCAAGTTTTAATTTATAAAAACTGGTATAAGTTGAATTTGCAAATCACGATATAAGTTCAATTCGAAGAAATTCTTTTTGATTAATTTATTGCTTTGAAGTGGTTAGATAAGATAACAAAAGTTAGAAGTATGCGTTTGGCGACATTAGAGTAAAGACGGCGGTGAAATATCGGGATAGCCCCAAAATTTGTTTTGAAAACGAAATCTAAAAAATGCGGTTTCTTTAAGTTTAGGTTTCGCAGTGTTGGGACTTAAGTTCAGATTTCGCCCCGGTGAAACACTTAAAATTGACGTAATTTTAAATAATTTTTGGTAACATTTACTATTTAGAAAGAGGTCTGTCATAAAGATTTTTCACAATTGAAGTTATTTAAAGACTAACTTTAGTAGTTTTAGGGAGTCGGAGCTCCTTCCAACGTTCTCCGAAGTATAAAAATGCAAACTTTTAAAACTTTTTTTGTTGATGAAGAGATAATGGTCAAGGTTCGGGAGTTGTCTCCGGAAATTTTTTTCACATTGCACCGTGAAAAATGCGATTGTTACCTACTTTATGTTGTTAGGAGGGATGCTCTAACGATATAAAAAGTCGGTCAAGTTAGGTGGCTCTCAAATTCAAGCGCTATTGGCACATTTTAGGCTATCCTTCATGACGTAAGGAGAAGGATCAGAGTTCGGGAGATATCCGCAGAAAATAAATTTTCAATCTATCCCTTGGGACGTAAGAGATGAGGGTTTCTTGCCGCCCTCGCATAAGACATGTCCTCACAAGCACATTTGAAAATATACCCACCGCTCCCTTACCACCCAAAATCTGTCTACCGCCCCCCTGTCGCCCAAAATATGTTCACCGCCCCTCAACATCTTCCCAACGCCCACCGGGGGGCAGTATCGCTCCCGTTGAAAACTGTTGCTCTAACTGATTTTCCTCTGATTTTCAAAACAATTGAATACTAGCAAAAATACCCGGCGTTGCCTGGGTCAGTAATGATTTTTAGAAACAATTTATACTCACCTTTGGTTTTTTTTCCTGAACTGAAAGAACTCAAAACACACCACTTTGGCGATTTTTAAAATGTCACCAAATTTGCGGTAACTGTTTTGGGATACCTAGGATAATTTTGCTCCCCGCCCTACTTTATGAAAATACATTAAGTATTATTATGTCAATAAGTATTACTATGTCACTACAGAGAAATAGTCATCAAATGCTGAGATACTATTGCTGACCATAAAATGACTAAAAGTTTTTGTCCTCAATGATTTCGAAATTAATAGGGAGCATTTGACAATTATTTGTGCAAAAACGCAAATTAATGGTAATGTCGTCTTGTTTAAGGGTTTGATTAATTTAGTATTTTAAAAAGGTTTTTATTGGATGCATACGGAATCGGCCAACAAAATAAAAAAAACTGAACTTTTCAAATGTGGGAATATTATTTCGATGATTAAGATTTTGCCACAGTCGATAAATATCAGACAATAATCGTTTTATTTTGGTTACGTAGTATAAGAAGTAAAGTATTATTGCGTAGTCTTTGGCACAAAAACTGGCGTCAGTTGAAAAAATCGCAGAGCATCTCAGTTATTAAAATCTTGCAGCAAATTTGGCAAAATTCCTGTTCAATTGGATACTAAGTAACTGCTCAATTGTAAATACCCCCAGAAAGTGCCAAATCAACGAAAACAAATTTAAGAAATGCCGAAAAGTTGTATTTAAAGCTCCATCAAATTGGAAAATAATGAACCTAATTTATTTATTAGTTGCCAATCTCATCTAGCGATTACGTTATCGATACTCTAAAACATACTTACAAAACTCGCGAAAATAATTGATGCAGTGAACAATCTACTGATAAAAGAATACAATTTATACTACAAAATAATATTTGCACGTTGCAAAGCACAATAAAAAACACATTGCTTAAGGATACATATTCTACTTATTTCTAAGACTATAAAAAGTTTTAAAATACAAATCATAGAAAAAGCTCATTAGAGAGATGGCGCGAGAGCGTTTCCAATGTCTATGTAAAAGAGTGGATATTAAAAATGAAGCTGAAAAAAAAAAGACTTTTTGATTTGACTTGAGAAAGCCTTGAAAATTTAATGCAAAAAGTGGAAATGATACACGCAATTCTAGCTATCGACAGGGAGTTGAGATGATGCACTAAATACTGAATTAGTTTGTTGGAAGCCTTCGCGGATTTATGCGAAAAATGTGCTTAAATTGGAATGAAAAAAGCGCTACCAATCTAACTTTTTCGAATATCGTTATAAATTATAGCCTATGTGTTACTCTGATGTATAAGCTACATTATGGTGAAAGTTTCATTAAAATCCATTCAGTAGTTTTTGCGTGAAAGAGGAACAAACATCCATACATCCATCCATACATCCATACAAACTTTCGCATATATAATAGTATTAAGATTCGCATACTTTACATGTACTTATAACACATCAACATGTAATATAGTTTAGCCTTTAGTATTAATAATAGTATTAAATATAGTACTTTTATATTTGCAAACAACTGAAACACTTGTAATACATCAACATGTAATATAATTTAGCCCCCTTTAGTAAATATAGTAGTATTAAATATATTTCTTAACTATGGGGTTTTTAAAGAATGTGAATTTTATTTTTTGTTCAGAGTTACATACATTTATACAAACAAACCCACATGTGAAACTAATAAAAGCGTATTAATAAAAAGAGGTGAATATTAAGTACCGTGGAATTTCAATGGCTACAGTATTTTTTCCAAACATGGATTGCTAAGGCAGTAGCAATTCCTAATGTGTATTTTGATTTCAATCTTTATGAATTTCGACAGAATAGGGCCTTTAAGGACAATGTCATTCAAACAGAGTCCTCGCACTATTGGCAGACAAGCCTGAAACCTCAACTCATTCCGAACGGAGTCGCCACGAATCTACATGCCTAGCAAAACTAAGTACAAGACACCGTAGAACACTTGCAATCAACTTGCCTACCACAACACGTATTTTAACTGGTTGGATGGGGACATGAATAGCGCTCTGTTTCTTATATTTTTTTTAAATTAAATTTAGAAACCGAGCAAACACCTGGTCCACAATCTTCAGAGGATCTTGTGACCATGAGCATTTTTAACGCCCCAAGCCTCCATTAGTGAAGACGGTGGATTTTTGATCGGCTAGGATCGAGCCCGAGAACCTCCGGTTACGAGTCCGACACCTTACCGATCGGGCCACTACGGCCAAGCTTGTGTTCATAGAGTGAGAAAAAGTTTGGTTGTATTAAGCTGATAAGTAGGGAACTATTTTCAAACTTTTTACGGACTCTTGACTTCTTAAGTGCTTTTAATGTTACAAATATTATTTAAGACATTTTTAAGTTTTCCAGTGTAGTTTTAGATAATATAACTGCATTTTTGCTGTTTAACTGCTTTTTGTCGATGGATTTGTGTATTTAAGCTTGGAATATTAATGATAATAACATTAATAATGATAGATATCTATATACATAAAAGACTACTTCTGAAACCGTATGTCCGGGGTAATCTTCCAAACTACTGGACCGATTTTAACCATTTTTGCACCGTTAGATAGCTACAGTAACAGAGAGCAGGATAAGCTATAATTTATTTCTAAAAAGCTTAGTTTAAAAAAGTTATTATGGAAAATAGTAAATTTCATGTCATTTTCCCCATTAAATAATTAAATTTTCAGTGTATTGTTGCAAAAATTTGGTTGCCATGCAACAACAATATTAATAGTAATCATAATGAACATTTTGAACCTAGGCTTCTCTGGAGTAAGTATGAAATTTATTGCTTTCTTAGGATTTTTAGATTCATCTGTGCCAATAATCGCTACCGAGACTAAATAAAAAGATAATTGATTTTGGCAACAGTTAGAGAACAGAAAATGTTATAGTCAAAAAATTTCTAAGAAAGGTACGAAAGATGCATTCACCAATGTAGTCACAAGAATATAAACTAATGATGGGACTTATTTTACGTGTAATGTTTGGAAATACTTGACTCCAGTGCGATTGATATTGTAAATATATATTTATTTTAATTTACAGGGTGTGGCAGAGAAACTTGCTGATTTTAATTGGATGCTAATTAGCAAGGAGTGGTCAGAAAGGAATGGGAAGAGTCTCATTTTAAAGAGAGGGTCCTGAAGTTTTGTTATCTTATAGAGTTTAGTTGTCGCTATGCGTTATACAAAGGAGCAACGAGCGTTCGCCGCCGAATCTTACTTTTCAAATCATCTTTCGGTGGTTGCCACTCAACGTGCCTTCCGAACTCGGTTCAAAATTCAGCACGTTATTCCCATTCCTGGCTGGGAATCGACTATTTTGTGGGTGAAAACATTCAGGGAAAGTGGGAGTGTGGCAAAAGAGGATCAGGAGGTCAACGGATTTCCAGAACCCTAGAAAACGTCGAAAAGGGGAGTCGTTTTTGCGCTCTCCCACGCGTAACACGCTGCTGCTTTGGGGATTTTTGACTGGACACTGAGACGAATTCTTCACAACAAACTCCAGTTTCATCCCTACAAACTTGCTGTGGTTCACCAGTTGAGTGATAACGTCTCCTTGAAAGGTGACGTACCGTGGCCGGCCTGCTCCCCCGATTTGACACGCTGTGACTATTTTTTATGGGGGTATCTCAAATCGATCGTTTACAACGACAAGCCCCGGACCCTGTAACGCCTGAAGAACAACATTCGGCTTGCTATCACCAACATACCCTGTACCAAGCTTATAACATTTCCGATTTACCTAAACATTGTTTGCATCTTGCATTTGTGTTTCAGGTGTGTAATACAGTTTTTTAGTTTGTCCAGACAGAAAAAATTGCCATCCCAAGTAGCACACTTCGTTGTTTAAAGGTTGTAAAATGGTTATTAACGTTGAAACAACCGCTTAAAAACGTTGATAAAACGTTTAAAGGTTATTTGTGTTACCTGGGATTGTTTACAGAAGCAGCCATTGTGTATATAGATATGCACTTTAATGTTAAAAAATTCATGAACGCGTGTCACTAAAACACCATACCCGGCACAAACCCGAGCAGGGCCGGGTACCCGGCTAGTAAAAAAATAAAAGATAAAAAGAAATTCATTACTAAATGAAAAACGAATGTAAACGCTTTGCGTTACGTATCATTTAACTGAAAAAACGACGTTAGCACAGAGTAGGTTTTCAAGAAAATTCAACAACAAGCTATTTCAGGGAAACAATGGAGCTTTTTTACAATGGCAAAAGTGCTCTACGCATTACACAAAGTTGTGAGTTAACGCTTGCTAATTATGATTTCAATTTGTGCTTTGTTTGAGGTTTTATATATATTTTTAAAATTTTAATCACAACAGTTTACTCGTATTTTCTTAAGTTTAAAGTCGTTTCATGGAGACGATTCCTGTTGTACGGCATTAAATTGCAAATTTTTCTATCTTTAATTTTTCATGCGAAAGAAATTAACCCATTAATGCCTGACATTTTTTTCTTCAAAAATATTTTGTATACTGGTTACAAACACAGTTTAATGGACAGGAAAAATAATAAAAAAAATATTATATAAAAAATTATTTTTTTATTAAGGAAAGAAAAATCGTCCCTTAAAAATTACGATAGACCCTAGAGGGTACATACTTTTTTTTACTAAAATTGTTTTCTGCCTACGATATAATATTTAAAAAGACATTTTATAAGAAGAAATAAAATCAGCAACTAACATAAACTGGGAAGCTGGGAATAACTTTGAAAACTTAGCTTTTTTTCTTGAGATTGTGAACGACGTAATTTTTGATATAGGTCATGTTAAAACTGCTACAGAACACACTTTACAATGGTTATGTACTGCAATCTGTTAATAACGAATTGAAACAATACCAAGGTACTAATTGAGCACTATTATTTGGTTGAAATGGTCATTTTGGGGAAATTCAGACCCTTTTTTGGACCGTCCCTAAAAGAGACGCTAGGCATTAATGGGTTAAAGAAAAATATTATTATGCGCTGAATCTAATTTAGTAAGTTTTAAAATCGAGACTGATTGTATTAATTGTGATACAATTCAAATAAGCTACCTATACTAATTTTTATTTAATTCACTCACAGTTTCCTCATAGCTAAATTTAATTTTAGGTTATTATATTACACCTAGAATTTCAGAAGTGGAATAAATTATGACATATTTTCTCCCCCAAAAGCCTCATTATATTGACAGCGTTCCAAGGATACCGAGGATGAAATTAAGCTTTCGCAGTCTCATTAATAACCGTTTCTAAAATTGAAAATGAACTTACTCATGTTATACTTTGTTGAATAATTTAAATGAAGGGCTTGAGTCCAAACGAGACATTATTTCAAACTTATCTGGAGTTTATTTGCGAAATTGATTCAATGTTTGGCAGACTATTATCTGAAACTAATCGAGCTAATGGGGAGTCTCGTTTATGCTATAGGACGTATGCCGTCAAACACGTACTTTTTCCAATGAAATCCATATGAATTAACAGTCATAAATTACTTATTTTTAAAAGTAGTGTGTTTCCCCAATTCAAATAACTTATTGAATGGGAACAACAAAGATATTGAATGTTACAAAAGCCTGTTCAACCTCCGTATAAGAATGTATTAGTATAGAAGGAGTATGAGAATAGCAATACCAGTCAATTTGCTTTAGCAGCTTTTATATTTCTTCGTTAGTTTCCACAAGTTTCCAATTTTCGAAAATCTTCTTGTGAAATCTCTCTACGTGTTCATTGTTGTCTGGGTGCAGGACTTTTTCTACATAAAGTCTGTATGACTTCATCACATTAGTTTTAACAACAAGGAAGTCTCCTGGATAAGAAATAATTTAAAATCTGGAACTTTCTGGCACTCTCACAAGGCGAGAGTACGATCTATTGAATGCATTTCATGTATTAATATATTGGATGTAGTAATGAACATGAAGTTATATCCATTTCCCTTATGGTCATTTGGGGGATTAAATATAGTACTTATGTGATTTCAAAAGAGAAGGTAAATTTGGGGTCTGAAATCAAATTATCTGATTTTAATTAGTATCAAAGCAATGCTTGATGCGATTGAGAAAAGCGTACGTTATGATTTTGATTTGATTTAATTTGAAATTTTGAAGATTTACCTTAAATGCAACAGAGCATACTTTATAATATCAGTAATTAATACAGAATATAATTACAGAATAGTTTATGTAAAACTATATTAGTCAGGCCCGTCATTTAGGGAGGCAGGGGGGGGGTCAATTGCCCCCCTGACTTTGAGAAATCAATGTATTTACGTATAAGTGGGCCTGTTTTTTGTTGTTTTCTGGTGAAATTGTATTGTGTTTTTACCCTTCCCCCCCCCCTGGAAAAACTTAAAATGACGTCCCTAATATTAGTAATAAAACTGTCAAATTCTTTAACTGTGTACGATCTTATAAAATTTAAGAAATACATTCGAAAGTAACAGCGTACTCACGAAGAGAAAAAATCTGGTATGAGTCCCACACTACTTCCTTTTACGTGTAAATTTCTTTGTAGATGTCTTAGTGTTAAAATAGTGCTAGGAGTGAGCAAGATAGCAATTTGAACATTTACACCCATAGTTTGCCACGAAACAATGCAAAACAAATGTTTTACAATGATTCATTTTCTAAATATCGCCGAGTTTAACATCATTCAGTGGATTTTTCACAAAATATCGCCAATAGCGCCAAATTGAACCCAAATTCAAAAAATATTTTTTTTTCACCAAATTTGTCGCCAAGTTGGCGTCAAACACTTGGAGACCAAAAGCTTGGCGATATATCACCGAGTGGTCGTGCCAATTCATCTGCATTGAAATTAACACTGATTTACCTCAAAAAAGGGGTAAAACACCCCCTTGGGGTCATTCGAATGCAACCACAAGGGGACTGCATATAGTTTTTGAGTTACGCGACCCACATACATACATACATACATCCGCACAAACGTACATACAGACGTCACGAGAAAACTCGTCGTAAATAACTCGCGGGTGGTTGAAAAGGATTTTTCGGCTGCTTATATGTTGGTAAGTACATATGCACGTGCTGACAGGTCGAAAAAACTACTGAACTTTCATTCGGGGGTGAGCAAAATCAAAATTTAGACTCAAATTTGAGTGATTTTTTTTTCGCGATCACAATACTTCCTTTACTACGTAAAAGAAAGTAAAAACAATAACTGTCTTTGTGTTTTTTTTTGATGAACTTTTTATTGTAAATTTAATTTTTAAAGTTACTTGCAGATTTTTAAACATGTTCATTTTTAGTATACTATATGTTAAGAATAACAACAGTCACCCAAATGTCAACGTAAATCAAAAAGCCATAAAAGTAACAGCAACAACAGACAGTGATGATACACTAAGAAAAATGTTACCAAGCACTCACTAATTTTGTTAATTTTTATTAACCCTACACTGCATAGCGTTGCCAATTGGTTACATGGACTTTTTTTCCTTATGACCATGCATAAGGCAACTCAAGCATAAAAAGTAAGTATTAGGTATCTTTAAAGCAAATATAACCATCTATCCTCAAAGTTATTTTTTTTTAAATGGGTTCCAATGTTTTCTTATTACACTAAAAACATATATATGTCTTTCAAAGAACAAAAAATCATGCAGTGTAGGGTTAATGATTGTTTGAATTAATTTAGAAACTTGTAGTTAAGGGAAATAGATTTGTGTCATGCTCAGCTTGATTTTTAAGCTCTTAAATATCTAGATATTTCAAGATCTCGAATAACGAACAATCTAAAGCAGTGGTGGCCAACCCGCGGCACGCGTGCCACAGTGTGGCACGGTGGAGTATTTAGAGTGGCACGCGAAGACTCTTTGAACTTTTTTCAAAATTGAGAAAATAATGTGGTTTTCAGCAATTTTGTGGAACTTTTTAAACTTTATTCTCATAGTTGAAAAAATCCCTTTAAAATCTTACTGCTAATTCATTTGTATTTAATCTATATATATAAAATCAAAGTTTGATGACGTCACGGGTTCGGGTCAAACGCTCTCCTGGAAAATTTACGCAACGTACGATTATAAAAATTGGTACAAAATTATTCCACACACTGATGATGTGCAAGACGTAGCCGAAATTTTTAAATTCGCCCTAGATTTTTAAAAAATTTATTTAAAACTTATATTCACAACGTATCGCTCCTTTTTTTTTGCACTCCAAAAGGGTTTTCTTTGTGATTGAAGTGAAATCAATTGCCAACTTCTGGCATGTGCCATGTGCGTTTATTTACAGTTTTCAAAGTAAGTGTCATTCGCTTTATTTCGTTCATTCCGCTCTGATTTATTTTCTTCTTTTGCTGGATTACTTTTTTTAATTTCCTGACATTTACTTTATTTTTGGGGCAATAACTTTTCTTCTCTTTTACTTAATTTGGCGGATTATTTATTTACAAAAATTTTTCAATTCGTATTAGCACTATAGTATTAGTACGTTTTCCAGTATTTGGTAAGTAGTTGATAACAATGTTTATCAATTTTCCTCCAGGGTTTTTCTTTCAAAATTTTCAATTTACTTTCTAAAATTCTTTTGTGGTGGTTTACATACATTTGTCACACATGAAAATATTTACTTTTTGAAATTTCTACTATGCCACGCATTGCATTATTTCTCATGGTATGTTCTTTTTGCTCCTAATTTCATACATACATAGTCCTTAATTGCATCTATTTAACAAAGTTGTTTAAATTAAATGTTTCAAAAGTTACAAAATGTTTGCTTTTGCTACTAAGTTCCTATCAGTTGCATGAGAAATGCCTCCTCTACCTAAAGGGAGGCGATGTTTGCGTAGTCGTAATTTACATCAACGAGAACTTTGGCAGCAAAAAATTAACCAAGATACATCCTTACAGAAAGAAATAAGACTTAAGCATAAAAGAATTACATGTCAAACAACACGATTACTCCAGATTGGTGGCACTGCTACAGTCGCTAGCACTTCTGATGTAATTAATAGCATACCTGCTGTGGTTAGTACCCCCACTACACTTAATGCTACAGTTAATATAGTGAATGGCGAAATAAATACTCGGCAAACAACACAATTGCTTACGATTGGAGGCACATCTGCCGCAGTCCATAGCACATCTGATGTAATTGGTGGCATATCTGCTATAGTTAGCAGGAAATACTGTATTTAATGGCACGCATGCTTTTCAGTGCAGTCTTATAGTTTGGGATGAATGCAGCATGTCACGTAAGTTTGCATTTGAAGCTCTTGATCGTACACTACAAGACTTTCGTTGCAATAATAGCATTATGGGTGGTATAACTTTATTACTGGCTGGTGATTTTCGCCAAACTCTACCAGTTATTCAGCGTGGAACAAGAGCTGATGAAATGCATGCATGTATTAAATCTTCTTACATTTGGAATGGAATTAAAAGATTAAAATTGAAAACACATATGAGAGTTTATTTAACAGGGAATTCTAATGCGCAGTCATTTGCTGATGATTTACTTCAACTTGGAAATGAAGCCTTGGAGGCAGAAAATCAAAGTGGAATTATTTCTCTTGATAGAATTGGAACTGCTGTTGCCTCACGACAGGATCTTTTGGGAGCTGTGTTTCCAAACATAGTAAGGCATTATATGGAAGAGAACTGGTTGTGTCAAAGAGCTATTCTTGCTCCAAAAAATGATGCTGTCGATGTTACAAATAAGCAGCTGCTATCTCGATTACCTGGTTCTTCTCAAATCTACAAATCAGTTGACACAGTTTGTAACATTGATGAAGCAGTTAATTACCCAACAGAGTTTTTAAATTCTTTAGAAATTTCAGGAGTTCCATCTCACATTTTGGAATTAAAAGTTGGAGCACTAATTATGCTACTAAGAAATTTAGATCCTTCTTCACTCTGTAATGGTACAAGACTTACTGTTAAAAAAATGTCACAGAATATCATTGAAGCCACTAATATTACTGGATGTGCGAAAGGAAAGGAAGTTTTATTCCTCGAATTCCAATTATTCCATCTGATGTTCCTTTTGAATTCAAACAATGGCAATTTCCTATTCATTTAAGTTTTGCCATCAGCATTAATAAATCCCAAGGGCAATCTTTAAAAGTAGTAGGTCTCGATCTGGAAAGTCCATGTTTTTCACATGAACAGTTGTACGTTGGCTGCTCAAGAGTGGGAAGTAAAAATAATCTGTATATTTTTGCTCCTGGAGGGAAGACAGTTAATGTCGTTTAACCTGAGGCCCTTCAAGCATAAGAATCTAAAGCATTTAAATTTCTTCTTTTGTGTATTTATTTATTAACATTTTGCCTAACAGGTTTTAACTAAGACTATGAAGCAGTGTTCATTCCTTTAACATTTCCAAAAATTAGAAAACATTTAATTTCAACTCGGCTTCTACCCACTAAAAAAAAGATATTGCAAAAAAACTCTCATCGAAATTAATTTTTAAAATTGGAGGCAGGTCATAATGTTAAGTTTGTTTTTTTATTTGTTTTGCCACTTACCTATGCTTCTCTGACTGTAAATTGCAATTTTAAAACAAAGTTATTTTGCTACATTAAGATCAATATTCAAGTTATGTTTCTGTCAAGATATGTCGCTAAATCTACGCATGGACAAAAAACATTTCAGGAGAAAATATCCTACAATCTTATTCAGAAAAGTACAGTCATATTTTTATAATGTATCGCCGCTTTCCTGTAGCTGTTCTGACACTGAATTTTGCTTATATCTACTGATGTTTAATTTGTTCAACATACATAATAAGTATTCTTCTTTTGGACGTCAGTAGCTCCACTCAGTTTTCTTTATTGAAAAACATTTTCCCCTACAGCTATCATTCCAAACTCTCTTGCATCATTAAAATCAATTTTCAATGCCAAGATGTGTCTATATTTTAAACTGTAAACATGTCTGAAACAATTGTTGAAAGAAATATCATACTTTCTGAAAAATTATGAAAAATCGCATTTTTGTGGCACAAACTTATTAATTTTGTGTCATGTAATACTCCTACTTCTTCGTCTTACCTGCCAACTGGTCTGACGTAGTCAGACCAGCTCAAAATAAACCATTGACCCTGAGGAAGTCCGCAACCAGCAGAGGAGACGAGTAAATATTCTCTCTGGAAATTCCGAGACAGTCCAAAATGTGTTTGGGGGAAGCTCGGTGCTGGTGGCATTTGGTACACTGGGGAAAGGTTTTCTCGCCATCTGTGTATTTTAAAGTTATGATATGGCCAGAAAATCTTGCTCCGAAATCCACTTTAACACATAAAAGTGGGAAAAGGCGAAGAGTCAAGCAATTAGATGTTTTTTTTTTTTTTTTTTTTTGAACCATATCGCCACTCACCTGTTTGTTATCTGACTATCTTATTTGCTTTTTTTTTACTGATGCTTAATTTGCGCAACTGCGGTAAGTACTGCCGTGGGCAGGTAAAGGGCAGTAACTGCAATTTTTTCGATTTTCATTTTTTTGCATTTTTGAAATCTATGTTACATTAGTTTTATGGTACAAGCATCTTTTTTTGGTTTCCGATGAAAAAAAACTGTTTTTTAACCAATGGTAATTAGCAGTAACTGCATTTTTCGTTGCTGTGGGCAGGTAAACGGCAGTATCTGCATGTCTGCAGGATGGACATAATATGAATTGCTGTGCAAAAATTGCATCAAGCCGCAAAAACCGTTTTCCTTTGTACCTAAACTGAGCGAAAGTAGGGGTGCCCTAATAGGAGGTCACGGGAGGTCATTGGTTGCACTTGAATGTTCCCAAGGGGGTGTTTTATTCCTTTATGGGGTGAATCAGTGTTAATATCAATGCAGACTTAAGAGATATAAATTGGCTCTATCACTTGACGATATATCGCCAAGCTTTTGGTCGCCAAGTGCTTGTCGCCAACTTGGTGACCTATCGCCAAATTGGCCACAAATTTGGCGAAAAAAATTATTTTATGAGTTTGGGTTCAATTTAGCGCTATTGGCGGTATTTTGCGAAAAATCCACTGAATGATGCTAAAATCGGCAATATTTAGAAAATGAATCGTTGTAAATCATTTTTGCATTGTTTCGTGGCACATTAGGGGAGTAAATGTTTGAATTGTTTCTTACTTATTCCAAGCACTATTTTAACACTTAAGGCATCTACTAAAAAATTTACACATAAAAAGAAGTATTGTGGGGTCCATACCAGATTTTTTTCTTTCAAATAAAGTTTCTCTCCACTAGCAGACAATATTTTTCGCGATTTCAAAGATACACAAGCCAAACTTGGCAGACGACAAACAAAAATGCAACAATGAAATGATTTTATTTACATTGTTTTGCTTTCTTTTAATTACAGTTACTTTCATACTAACAGACGATAGTTTTTGCAGTTTAATCCCTAGCTGTTGCATTTTTAATAGTACTATGAAAAACATCGTCAGCACAACAAGCATTTCAAGCGCTCTTTTTCTCAAAGTGATTTCTTGTTTTGATGCAAAGTACAAAGCATTAACTGATTTGTAGTAATTTTAAAACATCTGGTGTGCACGCCACACTAATTCCTTTTACGTTTAAATTCTATAATAAATGCCTCAAGTGTTAAATAGTGCATTAGAGTGAGCAAGATAACAACTCAAGTTTTTACACCCCCAGTTTGTCACGAATTAATGCAAAATAATGTTTTACAATGATTTATTTTCTAAATATCGCCGATTTTAATATGATTCAGTGAATTTTTCGCAAAATGTATCCAATAACGACAAATTGAATCCAAATTAAAAAAAAAAAAATCATTTTTTCGCCAAATTTGTCGCCAACTTGGCGGCAAACACTTGGCGACCAAAAGTTTGGCAATATATCGCCAAGTAGTTGCATTAAATCATATCACTCAATCTGCATTGAAATTAACATTGATTTACCCCACAAAGGGGTAAAAGACCCCCTTGGGAACATTCGAATGCAACCACAAGGAGAGGTGCACAACTAGACTGCCCTCTGAGCCTACATACCAAACTAGAAGCTTCTACGGCAAAAAGTTTTTGAGTTATGCGACAGGCATACATACATACGCACATACATACAAACATACATACATACATACGCACATACATACGTACATACAGACGTCACGAGAAAACTCGTCATATACGTACATATGCACGTACTGATAGGTCGAAAAAACTACTCAACATTCATTCGGGGGTGAGTAAAATCAAAATTTAGACCAAATTTTGAGTGAAATTTTCTTTGTGATCACAATACTTCCTTTACTAAGTAAAAGGAAGTAAAAATAGCTGAAGAATCATCAAGTTTTGCTTCATATTTTGCATAATACAATACAGTTTCATTATATTTTTTAATTATATTTCGCGTTCGTTTATATTAAATCTATATCAAGTGGATACGCGGTATATGTATATTTTTAAATAAAACATATCATTCACAATGCAATAATATATTTCGTAATAACATATCTACTCCGCATGTAGTCAAATATGTAAATACTGGACATTTAGTAGCATACTGTGCAGTTACTGCCGACTTCCAGTCAATTCCGCATGACATTTAGAGTGAAAAGGGCAGGTAAACGGCAGTATCTGCTTTACCTCTCTCTGCGCTTGCAAAATCAAAATTCAATCGATTACCCAAAAAATATATCGGTATAAACATATAGTACCGCCTATGTTCGAAGTTCAATGTTTCATAGATGTTTGTAGGAAATCAAAAACGCGTTTCTTCAAATATCTCGAAATCTCATTTTTGCAGATACTGCCGTTTACCTGCCCACGGCAGAGTATACTTTTGGATATCAATAGCTTTTGTGAACTTTCTTTGTTTAAAATTATTTTCCCTTGAAGTTTTTGTCCCCGACTTTTTTGTAATGTAAAACAAATTTTTCCAGTTATATTTCTGCCAAGATTTATATCTCCCCCTCAATTTAAAAACCAAATTGTGTTATCTAATGATGCAACTAAAAAGTGTTTTTCAAGTATTTTGCTGTTGCCCAGCGAATATGTGAAACCCATGGAATGTTTGATGAAGGCATGAGCATACACATGTACAAATTAGTGTTATTTTAGTCTCCACTATTCAGAGTCATTCTAATCAGAAATTGCTTAACTAAAAGCCCATGTTCTTAATTATTCAGCTGCTGACACAATTTGCAAGAATCTACGGGTACGAAGCATTTTAAATTTGTTTAAATTTCATGAAATATCCATCTTTTGACTCTGCTCCAACCCACTACAAGAGTTTTGACAAAAATCTTTCACTCCGAAAAACAATTTTAGTACGGAAGGGGGAGCGGGAAATTGAAATTAAGTTTGTTTTTTTTTCAACATCTCGACACTTAATTGACATTGTTCTGCCATTTTCATTTTTGCTTATGATATACTAACTAATGTTTAGTTTGTGAAACTGAATTTAGTTTACTTCTTTTGGACGTCAATAGCTCCACTTAATTTTCTTTGTTGAAAAACATTTTCCCCTGCAGATATTGTTCCAAACTCTCCAACAATTAAATCAATTTTCAAATTTTATTTCTGCCGAGATGCGTTAATTTTCTGAAGCTATTACATGTCGAAAACAATTTTCGAAGAAAATATCATACTTTCTAAAAAAAACTGAGTAATCGCCTTTTGTGGCACAAACTTATGGATTTTGTATCATGTAATACTCCTACCAAACAGTCTCAGTCAAGTATTCTGGTGCTGCCCAGCAGATATGCTAAACCCACTGAAAGTTTGAAGAAACACATAAGAATCGACAAGTACAAATGGGTGTTATTTTTATCTCCATAGCTCAGAAACATTGAAATCAAGAATTGCTTAACCAAAAATCGCTACTCTCAAAAAATCAGCTGCTTAGCTAACTATTAGCCAAATCCAGCACGAGTTTACAGAAACTCGCTAGAATTTACAGCTACAAAACCGTCGTAACTACGTCTACAGTTCAAGAAATATCAATTTTTGACTCTGCTCTGACACACTACATGAGTTTTTTCAAAAAATCTTGCTCCGAAATCCACTTTAACACATAAAAGTGGGAAAGGGCAAAGAGTCAAGCAATTATAAGTTTTTTTTTTTTTTTTTTGAAGCATCTCGCCACTTACCTGTTTGTTATCTGATTATCTTATTTGCTCCTTTGTACTGATGCTTAATTTGCGCAGCTGCGGTAAGTATACTGTTGGATATCAATAGCTTTTGTTAACTTTCTTTGTTCAAATTTATTTTCCCTTGCAGGTTTTGTCTCCCACTTTTTTGTAATGTAAAGAAAATTTTTCCAATTATATTTCTGCCAAGATGTGTTTATATCCCCTCCCCATCCATTTGAAAACCAAATTGTGTCTAAGAAATCGCCTTTTTGTGCCAAACTTGTGGATTTTGTGTTATATAATACTCCTACCAAAAAAGCCTGTCAAGTATTCTGGTGCTGCCCAGTAGATATGCTAAACCCACTGAAAGTTTGAAGAAACACATAAGAATCGACAAGTACAAATGGGTGGTTTTTTTATCTCCATGGTTCAAAATCATTGAAATCAAGAATTGCTTAACCAAAGGTCGCTACTCACAAATAATCAGTTGCTGATGGAACTATTCACTATTTTCATCTCCAGTTAAAGGAAAGTACATGAATCAGTAATGACTTTGTTTGCATTTCAAGAAAGATCAATTGTTGACTCTGTTCCAGCCAACCGTAGTTTTTACCAAAAATCTTGCTCCAAAATCCATTTTCATACAGAGAGGGGGGGGGGCATGAAATGTGTGTAAAGTTTGCATTTATAAAAAAAAAAGCAATTTTCGACACTGCTTCAGCGGATTAGAAGAGCTTTGGGAAACATCTTTCACCCAAATCCATTTAACAACAGGGAAGGGGGGGGGGCTAAAAACCTGTCACTGTTGTCTGTACTTTGAGTTTGTGCTTACATCCACATTTAATTTGTGTAAATGAAGTAAACATCATTCTTTTGACTGCCAATAGATCCACATACTTTTCTTTATTGGAAAATATTTCTCTTGCACTACTTATCTGTCTTTGTTTTTTGTCTTTAAACTTTTTTCATACTACTGGTGTTTAATTTGCAAATGAAGTATTGCAATCAAGTGAAGTATTTGCAGTGAATCTTTTGCAGATTGACAGCTTCACATAAGTTTCTTTATTCAAAAATTTTTCCCCTGCTGGTTTTAATTCAAATTTCTTTGCAACATTAAGATGAATTTTAACCATTTTGCAAAAAAAGAAAAAAAAAAAACTTTTAATCTTTAAACTTATGACAATTCTCATCTTCAATTTCACAACTTTTAGATTTTGTCATGCTATATTCTTAACTAATGAGTCTCACAACATATCCCGCAGCTGCACATCAGATGTGCAAAACCCCCTGATAGAGTAAAGAAATGCAATTGACAAGTACAAATCTGTTATTTTTGTGTTTATAGATTTGCATGATTCAAGTCAAGAATTGCTCTGACAAAAGGAAACTATTTTCAAATAATCATCAGGAGCTTACAGAAACTCCTTAGAATCTAGAGCTACAAAGCCATCTTAACTTTGTGTACATACCAAGAAATAGTAATTTTTGACTATTTCAATTCTCTAAAATAGTTATTGTGAAGAGTCTTGCTCCCAAAACCATTTTAATTCAGGTCAGAGTGGTCATTCAATAAAATTTATTTTTAAAAACATTTTGCCACTCATTTGTTGTTGTTCTCTGACTTTAATTTTTACTCATATCTACTTATGTTTAATTTGTGAAAATGCAGTTAGTGTACTTATTCTGCACGTCAATAACTCCACTTATTTTTTTTAATTAAAAATCATTATTCCAGCAGTTTTTAATCACAATTATTTTGCACCATTTAGCTGTACAGCTGGTTCTGTGTTTAACAATGCTTTATTTAACGACTATCTCTATTTAAAGACTTGGTCCCAGACATTCCACTGTAAAGTTTTTCAAAATTTCGATTAAAACATATTTTCTACTTAAGGGCAATTTTTTTCGTCGCTTGAGAGTGGTTAAATAGAGAACCAACTTTTTTTAATTATGTTTCTGTCAAGATGTGTCGCTCAAGCGATACATATCGCTAACCAACGTACAAGAAAATGTCATAGTGTTTCAACAGTTATGAAAATGCTCATCTACATGTCACAGCGTACGGATTTTTTCCAGTAATACTCCAATTTAAAAGCCTCATATAAGTATTCTGCTGCTGCCAAGCAGATATGCTAAACTCATTGAAAGTTAAAAGAACCACATACGAACAAACAAGTACAAACAGTGTTCCATGAAATTTCCATGACTCACCATTGTTCAAGTCATGACTTGATCTCAAATGTTCAGCCGTGGATTTAACGCTATGCCAAATTCATGAAGAGTTTATGTAAACTACTGCTATCAAGTAGTATTAACATAGTTTAACTGTCAAGAAATATCAATTTTTAACTCAGCTTCAAGCCACTGAAAAAGTTTATTGCCAGAAAACTGGCGCACAAATCCAAGGCAAATGTCTTTGATTTTTCTAATAAACAATGGTAACATTACATCTAAATTTAACATTATATTTGCTGTACTTATTTTTGAAATTCGTTAATTATGAATACAGCGATAGCAGCGAAAATCCTTTAAATTTAACCACGGGCGAAGCCGTGGCGGGTAACGCTAGTTATAAATATAATACGTTGTAATATGGTCAAAAACTTAATCTGGAGATGTAATCGTGTGTTCCGTAAATGATTTGGGCAAGAATCCAAAGAGCGGGAGCTGGGGGGGGGGGGGAACGTTCCCAAAACCCTAAGTGATTCTGAGGATTCCGACTCAGACTCGGATGGTTTTTTAACGTATGGCACAATTTAATCACGCTCTACCAAAGATGGTTCAGCAAATGACCAGAAATTTGAATTATCACTGCCAGGGAAGTCTTTGGGCTAAAACTTTCTAAATTAACTTAACTGTTAGCCACTGTCGGATCTAGGAGAGAGCAAGGGAGACTTAACTTCGGGCAGCAAAACTTAAGTGTATTGAAAGCCCAAATGCGGTTCTAAAAATGTGTCATGAACTTCCTAGGAGTCCAAAAAATTCTTAAAATTACGTTTTTCACCCTCTCATTGCAGAAAATTTCTGAGAAGTGTTCCGACCCCCACTTCCTTTCCTAAGATCCCTATGTTTAGAAATGCATTTTAGTACATAAATTCTAAACATTTCCAGAGAAAAGAAGCTTTTGTACCTCTTCTCTTATTAACTAAATTAGCCAAATCTAATCTAATATCTTTAAACGAGCAATTCTTGTATATATATATATATATATTTCGGATCTCGAAAACGGCTCTAACGATTTCGATAAAACTTGGTATTTAGATGGAGTTTTGGTTTCTGAGTTCATCTACGTCGGCGTTTTTTCTGTAAAAACGCCAGTTTTCACAAAAAACCCCGTTTTTTGTGCCTTCATTAAGTAAGTTTGAGACGCTTTCTTTATCGCCATTTTCTTTATGATTATTATCAATTGTTACCGTTTCATAGCAACCACGTTTTAATTTAACAATGAATTTCATAGTTAATCACATCAGCGCGAGTTTAAATTTTATGGTATTTGGCAACGTTAAATTGTTATTGTTTTTTGAAATGTTAAAGCAAGGCTTCACTAGATAGTGTCTTAGTGGCTGTTTCATTTATTCAAAAGCCATGGGATAAAAGCAGTGGTGATTGTCCAGCGACATTTCTTCAATTTTATGGTAACTTACACGATATAAAAATCGGATTGTTTTACTTTTCAAGTAAAACAATCGTGAACTTTTAAAACTTGAGTATAAAAGTGTTACAGTTAGTTTTCAAACACTTTTTTTCCTCCTCAAGAGGGTTTAGTAACATATTTCAGGTAAAAAATCTATAAATACGAAACTCAATTTTCTTAAAATAATAAGTTTCAAAACAAAATTACATCTATCTAATATCTTTAGACGAGCAATTCTTGTATATATATACACTGAAGTGACAAAAGTCATGGGATAGCAATATGCAAATTTTCAGATGGCAGTAGCATCGCATAGAACAGGTATAAATGCGCAGTGCTTTTACAGAGCTTTCATTTCTGTTCAAGTTATTCATGTGAAGAGGTTTTAACGTGATGATGACCGCACGACGTGAATTAACAGACTTTGAACGCGGAATGTTAGTTGGAGCTAGACGCATGGGTCATGCCATTTCGGAAATCGTTAGAGAATTCAACATTCCCAGATCCACTGTGTCAAGAGTGTGCCGAGAGTATGAAATTTCAGGCATAACATCCCACCATGGACAGCGCAGTGGTCGACCGCCTGCACTTAAAGATCGAGACCGGCGACGTCTGCAAAGAGTCGTAAATTCTAACAGACAAGCAACACTGCGTCAAATCACCGTAGAAATCAATGTGGGACGTACAATGGACGTGTCTGCTAGAACTGTGCGGAGAAATTTGGATTTCTTGGGCTATTCCAGCAGAAGACCGACTCGAGTGCCTTTACTGACAGAACGACATCGCTTGCAGCGACTCTCGTGGGCACGTGAGTATATCGGTTGGTCCCTAGATGAATGGAAAACCGTGGCCTGGTCCGATGAGTCACGATTTCAGCTGGTAAGAGCCGATGGTAGGGTTCGAGTGTGGCGCAGACCCCATGAAGCCATGGACCCAAACTGTCAGCAAGGCACTGTTCAAGCTGGTGGTGGCTCCGTAATGGTGTGGGCTGTTTTTTCATGGCATGGACTTGGTCCTCTAGTGCGACTGGACCGAACATTGACTGGAAATGCTTATGTGCAGCTACTTGGAGATCACTTGCAGCCATTCATGGACTTCATGTACCCAAACAACTATGGGATTTTTATGGATGACAATGCGCCATGTCACCGGGCCACAACTGTTCGCAATTGGTTTGAAGAAAATTCTGGACAATTCCAACGAATGATTTGGCCACCTAGATCGCCCGACATGAATCCCATTGAGCATTTATGGGACACCATCGAGAGGTCTGTTCGTGCCCAAAATTCTGCCCCATCAACGCTTTCACAATTATGGACGTCTATCGAGACAGCATGGCTCAATATTCCTGCAGAAGACTTCCAATCTTGTTGAGTCCATGCCACGTCGAGTTGTTGCACTTCGCCGGGCAAAAGGAGGGCCGACACGATATTAAGAGGTATCCCATGACTTTTGTCACTTCAGTGTATTTCGGATCTCGAAAACGGCTCTAACGATTTTGATAAAATTTTGTATTAAAATAAAGTTTTGGTTTTTGAGTTCATCTACATCGGCTTTTTTTCTGTAAAAACGCAAGTTTTCACAAAAAACCCCGTTTTTTGTGCCTTCATTAGAAGTTTGACGAGCTTTCTTTCGCCATTTTCTTTATGATTACTCTTATTGTTACTGTTTCATAGCAACCACGTTTTATTAGAACAATGGATTTCATATTTAATCACATCAGCGTAAATTTAAATTTTTATGGTATTTAGCAAACGAGTTTTGGCAACCCTTTAAAATTTTTTGTTTTTGAAATTTAAAAGAGATCGATCAAAAGGAAGTTAGAATTGGGTGTGGGCCGCGTTAGTCCGATCGGTCAATCGTCGGACTCGTAACCAGAGGGTCCCGGTCCGATCATATAGAGGAAGCCCAGCCGATCAAAGATCCACCGTCTTCATTAATTTTGGCTGGGGGACGTTAAAAATGTTCGTGGTCATAAAATCCTCCAAGTGAAACGATACCTCTGGGGGATGCTGGGCCAAGGGTTTGCTCGGCCCTTGGGCCTGGTTCAAAAATGAACAGAGCGCTCTTCAAGGCCCCATTCCGGTTAAACTACGAGTTGTGGTATGTACGGGGCGCCAAATGAAATGAAATTGGGTGTGATTTTACGGTGAGCATGGATTAAATAAGGTTGTGTTTTTTTTAAACAAATTACGGCTGTTTTAAAAACATAATTGCAACCAAAGGCTTAAAAATGCTTTTCAAGTATATCTAAATAAGTACTTCTCATTTTAGAAAAAAACACAAGTTTACAAACCTCTTTTTTTTTTTTTAACCGAGCGGGCTCGGTCCCCTGGTACTGTATCCTAAAATGACATTTTTGAAACTTCAATTTCAAAAAGATTGCAGTGCGGATTCCCCTTTTCCTTGCCTGACGTCGCCAACTTTGTGTATGTGTTTTTAAACAAAGGAGCCTTCGAATCTCCCAACCTTTTCCTTAACATCACGTACTATTTCACGAATTGCATGGTAAGAGCCTAAAGATGGAAACTTTTCTGGCGGGACACCCGAACTCTCCTAAACAATCTAAGAATGCATCTTTTAGTTTTGAATTTATTCTATTTTAGTTCAATTTTGAAATTATTAATGGGAGACTACTTCCTCCAATATCTCAAAATATAGTCTAAAACTCCATTTTTAAAACTTCAGTTTAAAAAAGTTTCCCATGACAGCCTCCAAATCCCGGGCCTTCCAAAGTTATTAAAGATAGTCTGAAATTTATTTACAGCCCTTAATTTAGAAAAATTTCTTGTAAAGGGCTGCCGAATTCAGTTTCCCAAACGTTACTACAAAAGATGCCGTGAAATTAAAGTTAAACCACGAAGAGATGGCGGGTCGATTGGAAACGGAAACGGACCACTTCATTTAAAAATATGTCGGATTAACGAGAAAGCACAACTTCACTGCTTACGCGTTCCAGCAGATCCAACCTATTTCAAAATGAAGTGGTCCGTTTCCGCTCTCAGTCGATCCACCATCTCTTTGCAGTTCGACTATACGTGTTTACAATTTCAGTTTTGAAAACTCTCCGAGAGATATCTCTACATTCTCCCTTTTATTTAAAGTCTGCAGATATGGCCTAGACCTGAACCTTTCGTTCTCAATGACTACTCAAAAATGACTTCACACAATGTAGCGAAAAATTTCAATGGAAACCCTGAAAGGTACCTTTCTCCTATCGTTTTCAAATAAAACCTAAAGTCACATTCTTAGGACAATTCCGAACACGCTTTAGAAGAGATGAACTTGATAACATTAAGGTTTCGCTCTATGTGAGTCTACAATTGCACTTTTCAAACTTCAATGCTGAAAATTTTCCAGAGAGCGAGAGCCCTTACCAATTTACCGTTTTCATAACCTGACTAAAGGTAGCAAAAAACGAGTTTTCCCTGCACAGAGCTTCTTCACTGCTCAAACTTAGAAATACTATAGTATTTGAGCAAAAAATACACAAATCAGCCCATAAATTAAAAAAATCCCTTTTTTGTCCTTGAAAAATTCAAAGTGGCACGCGAAATATTTCTTTTCCCGAAAGTGGCACTTTTCCCAAAAAGGTTGGCCACCCCTGATCTAAAGGAAAGTTAAGTATATGTAATAGTACGTAATTTATCATTTTTTCACCTTAGTTGTAAACATATTAAATTAAGTACCGTCATTTACTATAACTTGAATCCCATAAGTCTTTATTTTTAACTGTCACGTTAATGTTACCATCAGGATTATTGCACCTTTTGGACCAGACTCAACTCGACGACGAAAAACTTCTGAAGTATTCTAGAGTAATAGGCAATTTCGTGATAGTAGACATGGAAACCATTTAAAGTCTTTCTGTATGAATAAATATGCAACAGAAAACTGTATTCCGTTTCTCCTCTGTTTGTCAAACTATTTATATGATTTTTTGTCTCTTTTTTAGCAGCTATTGACGAGTTTTAGTGCTTACAATTGAAAAAACGAAAAAGACTATAGTTAATGGCGCTATTGATTCAAAATGCATTTTTTTTAAATGGATCTCTATACATGTAGGGCTTTATAAATTTCTTGAGTTTGGTACTGTTCGAAAGTAAAAACTATTCCAAAAAAAATTCTTTACAAAAGACTATGGCTCAAACTTTTAGTTAGCGAAACTCATACTTTTAAAATGAAAGTCCTTCGATTGTTTAAATGGTTTATAAAGAGCATGAAAAATTAAGTTTTAAATGATTTTCATTTGAAATCTTCTAAAAAACTGTTAAGGAGTGTTTAACTAACGTATTTCAATCTTGCGAATATGTTTAGAATAAAACAATTGTTGCTGAAAATTTGGCAATCTCAACAAAATGCATGATCAAATTCAACCCAATCTAACTTTGATTTCAAAAAATTCACTGCATTTTTTTTTACATTGTGGTGTTTTCATTTATGTGAATATCCCACGACATACGCGTCCAGCTTCACTGATATTCATCCACACTGTAAAAAATATGCGTTGTTTTTACAGTATAATACAGTTAATTTCACAGTAGTAAATTGTAAAATTGCTAGTTTATAGTAATAAACTGTAAAATTGCTAGTTTACAGTAATAAACTGTAAAATTGCTAGTTTACAGAAATAAACTGTAAAATTGCTTGTTTGACAGTTTACTACAGTTCATTTTATAGTCTTAAACTCGAACCTCTGCTGCCAGTATTATGCTGTTGTTTTACTGTATAATACAGCTAACTTTATTTTAAAATTGCCAGTTTTACAGTAATAAACTGTAAAATAGCTAGTTTGACAGTTTATCACCGTGCTTTTAGTTTTAAACCGGAACCTCTGCGGTCAGTATTATACTGTAAAAACAACAGCTTTTTTTGCAGAGCATTCCGTACCTTTGTAAAACTTAAAAAATAATGAGCAGCAAAAACCGGATTTAGAAATCAGACATAGTGAATTTTTATTTTGGTGCAATTAGTTACATCTTCCATTCAAAAATTATTTTAATTACCCGTAACTCTATTGGTAGAAACAATGCTAGTGATTAGTGCCTTGTACTAAAAGGAAAAGGAAGCTAATACATTATCTTGCTCACTGGATAACATTTACTTTAACAAGATAACAAACACAACACTGGCAATAAAATAGACTATTATGTTTATCCCTATTGATGGAGCATATTCAGAGATGACATCACTTGAGATAAACTCGAGGAATAATGGTTATTATGAGGTTTATGAAATATCGTGACAAGAGGATAAGTACTGTCATAAATTTCTGTAATGTTATTTGTTGTTGGATCAATTTTATCTCGCGATAAATAAAAAATGCTTATCTTGTACTACCTGCTTTTTTTTCCTTTTTGTAGAGAAAAAGACTTGTCGATATAATCAGTATCAGTTTTGCTTACATATTTTGGCAAAAGAAGATTTTTTTAAGAATACAATCCTCGTTTGTGAAACCAGGATTTAAAGGGATTTTCTTTTGTTCTAAAGGATAGTTATAGCTTATGTATAATATTTACTGAAAGTAGTGTTCATATCCGTAGGAACAAAGGCTACTTTTATAAGTGTCTCAGATAATTAAAAGCACTACATCCGCAAAAATGGTCCAATAAAACTCCATTTTACCGATAATCGTATGCTGAATATTCCATTTTCATTTTTTTGGAAGATTATTTCTAAAGTTACTTATTCACCCTATACCTGCACAATTATTTTTGATCTTTATATTTTAAAAAACAAAGAAACTTATATTGAATATGTATGGTGATTGTTTACGCTTTTTAATTTCTGGGACATGAGTAGACGCAAGCACCTTGTCGTGCTACAAATAGGTAAGTTTATATGCAAATGAATCCGGCATTTAATTTATTAAGAAAATTGCATTTTTTGCCTTGTGGTCTTTTTATTGCTGAATATTTTTAAAAATATGTATAGTTTTTGAACTCTACAAACTTGTATGAAAATGACATGTTATTAGTTTCATTAACGTATCTAGTTAGGATTGAATTCTAGAGAAAATCACAACATAAGCAAAAAATCTGGTATGGACCCCACACTACTTCCTTTTACGTGTAAATTTCTTAGTAAATCCCTTAAGTGTTAAAAAGTGCTTCGAGTGAGCAAGATAGCAATTCAAACATTTGCACCCCTAGTTTGCCACGAAACAATGTAAAGAAATGTTTTACCATGATTAAATTTTTAAATATCGCCGATTTTAACATCATTTAGTGGATTTTTCGCAAAATATCTCCAATAGCGCCAAATTGAACAACAATTCAAAAACTAATCTTTTTCGCCAAATTTGTCGCCAACTTGGCGATATATCGCCACGTTAGCGTCAAACACTTGGTGACCAAAAGCTTGGCGATATATCGCCAAAAGGTCGCGTCGAATCATGTCACTGTAGCCTGCATTGAAATTAACACTGATTTACCCCAAAAAAGGGGTAAAACACCCCCTTGGGAACATTCGAATGCGACCACAAGGAGAGGTGCTCAACTAGACCCTCCTCAGAGCCTACATACCCAACTAGAAGTTTGTACGGCATATAGGTTTTGAGTTATGCGACATACATACATACATACGCACATACGTACATACAGACGTCACGAGAAAACTCGCCGTAATTAACTCGTTGTGGTTGAATATTATTTTTCGGCTGGTTATATGTTTGAAGGTACATATATCACGTGCTGACAGGTCGAAAAACTACACAACATTCATTCGGGAATGAGCAAAATCAAAATTAAGACCCAAATTTGAGTGAACTTTTTTTCGCGATCTCAATACTTCCTTTACTACCTAAAAGGAAGTAAAAATATAACAAACACCTTTTGGCAGAAAAGTAACTTAAGGTTTTGCAACTTTTTTAAAAATATTGTCTAAAAAAAAGGTGGAAAAACCTCAATTTACATAACATAAGGTAGTCAAACCACCAGAATAAAATTGGATTTTTATTTATTTATTATACTTTGTCAGTATGATTACAAATTTATACGATATGTTTTGACGATTTGAAAGAAAATCTTGAATGTTCTCAAAATAA
This sequence comes from Uloborus plumipes, assembly GCA_038373865.1. NCBI lineage: Eukaryota > Metazoa > Arthropoda > Arachnida > Araneae > Uloboridae > Uloborus > Uloborus plumipes. Next base: position 27,719 of record JAXGGA010001689.1, read on the forward strand.
AATAAATAAACAAAAACATCCACATCATTTATATTCCTTTGTGACAAACAGCACATCATCTTTCGATATTAGTTTCCGAAAATTGCTATGAAATTCCATTTTCCAAGCCTCGCCGGTGATCCTTAGGGTTCCAATACCAGAGAAAGGGATGCTGACGTTTCGTTGGGTATGTAGAGCTTTCTCCACAAAGGCCTGAAATTCGTACAGGAAGTAAATCACCCTTTGCCTGCTTAGGCCGCATTTCAGGGCTATGGCGCTGGGATTCAAGATCTTCTGAGGAATTTTTGCTGGAAAAGAATACAGAGTTTAGTGATCTCTATATGCAATATGTTTGTTCACTTTGGTTCTCCAATTTTGCTGAGTTATATTGAATATAGCGTTTTAGTCACGTGCCAATGTCACCATTTCCGATGTTTTGTTTGAGAATTGAGCCCCAAGTCTGTTTTGTTTTGTGATACTTTCGTTTTGGAGGAAAAAGTTAGAATTTAAATTGCTTGGGGTCTTGAATTTCAAAACATTCTAAATCTTTTTTCAATTGAATCGTCGTATGTTTAAAATACCAAGAAAATTTGATGAAAAAATGTAACGTATTTTATTAAAATATTACTTTCCGTTTTTTACTTCCCACAGTGAAATTGTTTCACTCATAATGGGTAAATCAGTATTTATAGTAACTGTAATTTTCAATTACAAAAACACTTCTGTAACATCGTCAACGAAAACCCCCATCTTTTAAAGAAACCGCTCTTTAATTAAAAAAAATCTCAGTTTGTTATTTTTTTTAAACATTCATGAAACTCTTTAATAAAAGAAGAAAAGGGTCCACGTAAACATGTACGAGCATAAGCAGTTTTAATTGCAATACTTACATTTTAAAATAAATTTATCATACTATTTTTTTAACATTATTCAGCTAAGTGTTTTGATAGAGGTACGAGGCGTATTTTTAAAGTAAGTACCGTTCTGGTATAAAGTAAAAACAAGCAAAGATATCTGTATATATTTTTTTACATGAAAGCCCATACCTTAAACTACTTTTCTACATAATTGTCACCATTACAACGGCACTTATCATATCCAGTAGCGTAGCTAGGGGGCCCAGCGCCCGTGGAGAACTTGAAAAATTGCGTCCCCCCCCTTAGAGGTCGCTCTGATGGGAGGTCATTGTGAATTCCTAAAATGTCCTTACTCCAAAAATTTTGATTTATTTATTCGAAAAATTTGCAGACAATGTTGCAACCTTTTTTTTCTCTTTTTGTTTTTTTTTAGCATTTTTAATGGTGCTCAGTGTTCCCCCTCATGTTATGTGTGCATGATATGTCTGCTTGTTCATTTATTGGGAAAAATTCAAGTTTTATTTTTGACAAGTTATTTGCTCAATTTTAGAATTTTTGTCTCGCCAACAATTTTAGTTCGGGTCGTTCCTACTTTTCCCCATCTTTTCACATAAATTCAAAAAACAAATAATTCTTACAATTCGTTATTGAACATAGTGTGTTTTTTTTCCACACGACAGCTTTTATTTAAAATAGAATGTGTTTTAAAACACTAGAAAAATGTATAAAATAAACATAATTTGTGCATTTTAAATAAAAATCAAAGCATTGATTCTATTGTGCTTAGGAAATCAAAGAAAATATAAAAAGCATAATTAAACTGAAATTGGCTTAGTAAATACGACTCCTTGCATACAGGCAAAATAAAAATTCGCTATTTTAGGTCTCCGATTTTTTTATGAATAAACACTTTTTATTTTAAGTATTTAAAATGTAGCAGAGACCCGCTGTTATTTAATACTAATATTATCTATGAGGGAAATTAGGAAAGTGACAATTGTTCCCTCCGTGGCTTTAAAGTACCAGATGTATTTTCTTGATTTTTTTTTTTTTTTTTGAAATTTTAAATACAGCGCATACAAACACGGGACAACAATAGAGATGGTATTAGCGAGTACCACAACGACTGTGCTCGAACTGAGAATGATTTTTAAAAAAAAAACTGATTAGCACGTATATTTGTGTACCGTTTTAAAAAAGTGTCTCGCCCCACTGAAGTAGCGTAGAGTACATGCATCTTCCCTCAACATTCACTTGGCCTTTTCATGTTCATAGAAACAATAGCTATATTTATTTATTTTGACAATAGAAAGAGCACAAAACATATTGCACTGGCCTGATTACAAATCGAGCTCAATCCCTCCCAATAATACTAAAACGGTAATGAGTATAAAAAACAAAGAAGAGCTATATGGGTGATTCTACGCTATTTGAATTCAGACGGCCAATGGAAAAACTTCATGTAAAACAGAGTTTATTCATTTTTTTGTATGCTTAAGCATCACAGACTATTTTCTTTTACATGGACCACCCAATTAATTCACTACAATTATTTTATTTTAGCATTTATAGCTGAAAATAGTCATAAATGTATACTACCCTGGCCTGTCCAAATACTAGTTTTCATACAAACATGCTCGACTTTCAATTTTTGCTAACTTGGCATAATATTTTCTGCCATAATCATACACTTACATTAACAGAGAAACATATTTCATCATTAAACATTGAAAAAATATTTATTATTATTTAAAAAAATACACTTTTCAACGGGCCATAACAACAGTGTCACCCTCACCTGGCGAACTTCAAAGACTGAAATTTAGCGTAAAAAATGCAAAAGGATGACTTTGACTGCAAATAACCAGTGTAATACTGAGTAAAGTTAAAAGCAAGCTAAGTGGTTTAAAAAAAATTCAAATATTATTGCATCGGCTCTCGTTGAAAGTGCCTCAAAGCGTACTGCGCCAGTCGCTGTAGTATTTCCCCTGGTAAGTATAACTTTTTATATTTCATCGTTACATAAGTGTGCGTATGTATAATGTAATGCTTATTGTGTGCAGACATTACGGTTTGCGTGAAGTTCTGGTAAGAAGAACGCGTGATGTTGTTTTTATAGGTAATGTGTGATTTTGTCACTTCTCTGGCGTCACTCCCCTGGCAGTTTTGTTCCAGAAAAGGGTAAATATACATTAAAACTGTGTTATAAGCATAATCAATTTCATTTTTAATCTTAATTGCCCCTGGGAAAGCAATTTGAATGAACGTAAATAATGCGGTAATTATTATTATTATTTGTGATATGAGGTTCGACTTGTATGCAACATGTCGCGTTTTCAAGATTGATTTTTTTTATTTTATTATAACGCGAAATTTTTTTTTTTTTGAACACAGGTCTTGTAGAAATGAGTCTATACTCAGATTTTACACCGAAAATAAGTGAAATAATGGTAAATCTAACCAGAATCCTGCCAATAGTGTCACTCCCCCGGCAACGCATTTTCCCCTGGTATCGATAAACCCCCCAAAAGTTGAAATTTCATCTGGCCCTTACCACTATAATCATAAAAATAGCGGCTACTAGTGATATAATGAATGTGAAACAAAACAGATAATTTTTTCTTTGGGGACACAAAAAACGCATTGACCGTAGAATCACCCATATACAGTTTAAAAGTGAGAGAGAGCCCTTCATTAAAGTACATATAAAATAGAAAAATTTCCAAAATAAGAAATCAAAACTCACTAAAAAAGATTTATTTATCAATTTTTTTTTTTTTTGAACTTTCGAACCTTCTATATTGAGCCATCGAAGCACAAACAGCGTTTGAAAACGTTACTCGTTCAAAACCGCGCGTTGCTGTACTTGTGTTACTCATATTTGGAATCTTCATCTAATGTAGATTCTCAGAGCCTGATTACCGAAGGGGCAAGGGGGGCACCGGCCCCTCCTCTTAGATTTCAGCGGAGCCCAAAATCTCATTACTTTATTCAACGTCTTCTAAATACTAAATGCCTACTGTATGTTTTACTATTAATGCTAAAAGCTTACTGTGTATGTCGAAGCAATATTTTTGTCTTAATAATTTGATAGCATTATTATTATAATTTTAAAGTTTGATCTTCGCACAAAACTTTTATTTAATTCTGGTATTGTAAGAATTTTTTAACTCGTAACACGTAACTGATATGAAAGGGCAAGGCGGGTGCCATGAAATAGAAATGTGCCCCATGTCCAATGTCAGAATAATCGGGCTCTGTAGATTCTTGGTACAAATTTTTAGAATCGCGAAATTTGCAATAGCCGTTTTTTAGAAACCTTTCCCTCCCCATTCTGAGAAATACATATTATTCTCTCGCTAGTTTTCGCCACAGAAAACATAATACCAACAGAGAAGTTATTTTCTGTCATCATACAATTGCATTCCAAAAATCTGTATCCGAAATGTTTTCAACAAAAGCTCGCCGATTTTTAAAATCGTAGAACGTTATTTCTGAACTATATTGTGTAATTGATAAGTTCAAGTGATATCGTGAAAAAAAATGGTTGGAAAGAAACGTAGAGAAAAGGTTTGTTTCTATCTGTTTTAAGTGGATGTAAGACCGACCGATTTAAGATCGGCCTATTATACAGACTCCAGACCCCATATAACTAAATTTTATCCTGCCAGATAGATTTATGCTTGTATCCAAACGAAATCTACCAAAGCAATGTTGCACATTTTGTATCATTTGTCTTGTAGCGTGGGGGCGCAGTTTGAGCTGCTCGGAGTGTCTTTCAAATTTTAATTTTTTAGTCTATTTGGACTTGATCGTTTTTTTTTTTTTAATCGGTCAAAATGCCGCCCCCCTGGTTGCTGCGCCCGTGGCAAGATCTACTCCTGCCAACCCCTAGCTACGCCACTGTTCCCAATCATTTGTCTTGTAGCGTGGGGGCGCAGTTTGAGCTGCTCGGAGTGTCTGTCAAATTTTATTTTTTAGTCTGTTTGGACTTGATCTTTTTTTTTAATCGGTCAAAATGCCGCCCCCCTGGTTGCTGCGCCCGTGGCAAGAGCCACTCCTCCCAACCCCTAGCTACGCCACTGATCATATCGTACAATCAACTTTAAAGTCCCTCTTCAAAGAAATATGCCGACACTGCATTTCGATCAACCTAACATCACAGTCATTGTCGTGGCACTAGCTAGCCGCCGAGGTGCTACTTCAGATGAAAAAACAGGTAGTAGTCACTGGATGCTCGGTATGGGTTGCTTTTGCACAAAATCTTCATTTATGAAGGAAGGTCGTCCACTCCGTTCCTTGGTATGCTCATTAGAGTGGCCATCTTTGAACGCTAGTACCCAAATCCTAACCATTCCATTGCTCATAATGGTTTCACCATGTACTGAAGAAATCTCGCGATGAATATCTATAGCTTTTAACCCTTTTGCAGTTAAAAAACGAATTACCGCACTTACCTACCAGTCGGCGGCACTCTCAATCGATAGACGTTTTTTGAAGCTGATTGTACGATATGATAAGTGCCTTACATTTAATGGCAATTATGTAGAAAAGTAGTTTAAGGTAGGGGCTTTCATGGTAAAAATAAAATTGTAAAGATACTTCTATCTTGCAATATGTTTCTGCATTAGCCCTTGCTTAGAGGCGGTTACTCACTGCTTTATACTTCTATCTGTTTATGGTTCTTCCTTTAAAAATGCGCTAGCATAATAGAGATTACAATGTAAAAGTTAGTTCAGCATTGTTGGTGCTTTGAGGACAAGTCATAATCTCGATGCTTTTCAAAGAATGGGAAGGACTGAATGCGACAAGAATATCAATACTGCAACAACATGGACCTCATCTGAGATTTTTTTTTTATTTTAATAATGTTTTGTTTAATGTTTAACCTTTTAATTAACTTTATATTCAATTCTACGGGATAATTTCGAGCCTATATAAAACCTCCTGAATCCCGCCCCACCTCATACGCTGATCAGCTAAATGCTTTTTAACGCGGATCGCAAACTGACTAGGTATGTAAAAAAATTTGAACAAATACCTTCGTACGGAAGTCTTGACCATCGTATTCTGAACTTGGAAGCCAAAGTGTTGGAGAGATGAAACACAGGCTTTTGCGTAATCACGTACTTAAGCGGCGAATGTGACACTAGAATCCTTTGCTGAAATAACGTAAACAGTCCAATGCCACGCACTAGTACTTCCTGAAATTTGACATAAATAATGTACTGTATGCCATAAAATTGTGGAATTCATATGTGTCTTGCTTTTATGTTATTTTGGGTTGTGATATGCATCACATTACATCCCTTTACAACTGCATCCACTCATCGTTCCCACGAGAAACAGAGCCCAGAAAGCAAGCGCGAGCCCCACCCAGTTAATGCAGCGTCTACAAAAATGCGGATGATGCAACGGTTTTCACATAGACTCGAATGCATATGAGTTAACGAACTATCTTCGAGAAAACCGCAATCCGAAGCGCGGAGAACTAACGGCTGGCGAGCCCGTTGATCTGACCAATAGAGTTGCGGCATGTCAAGGACCTTTTTTTTTTTGCTTCCCTGCTCACGAGAGTGTTCAATGGAATTCGTCTGGGTCTAGAAGAAGTTTTTGGGGAATCGTGCACTCTTGATTGGAGCCGCCAAGATGGAACATCAGGGAGGCTGAGCAACGAGTGTAGGGAGGACCTCTGGAACCCCGGACGGTGGAAGGAGCCCGCAGAAAAATTACTGTCGCCGCCATTCCCCCCTAACTAGCCATCCGAGATTTCTGTGAAAACTCCCGTGAATGAGTGTGACCGCGGCAGGACATGGTGCCAAAAAAAGATCAAGTAACTGACAGTTTTATTGTTTTTACCACTTTCAATTGAAAATCCCCCTTTTACGGTCTCTAGCGGAGAATCCAAGCACTTTTTTTTTTGCTCACAAATTCCCATTTAGCTCGCGAGGAGAGTTAGACATGCTTTCAGTATAAATATTGGAGTATATTTTTTTTGTGGTGAAAGTATTAACCCATGTTAGAGTGGGGTGGTTTATTGCAGATAATATGATGAAATAAGTAATATTGGCATGAAATTTTGCCTTTTTTTGTAGTCAGTTTAGAATGTGTGGAAAATTGAGTATGTATGCATATGTGAAACATGTCATCTTTTATGGAGTGTTCTTAACACAATGCCCACACTGCTGTGGGGCCCCATGTTTGTTTACAAAACATTTATGCTTCCAACTAGTACTAATGGTGAAATGTTTTCAATGGGTGTAATCTCTCTATAACATGTTTTAATAAATTACTTGATTATGTTTCCCCCAAGAAATCCATGTGTTTTTTTTTTTTTTTTTTTTTTTGGAAGATGTGTTTTATTTGTTTCTAAAATTATCTTTTGTTCCTTTTATAACCCTGTCAACATCGGTCGAAAGTGGTATTTAATTTCACCTGCCCACTGACATGGAATTTGGATTGTCTTATCTTTTCCCCGAGCTTGGTACGAAAAGCACTATAAGAATGTGGGTGAGATACTTATTCTAGTTTCATTTCAAACCATTACGTAAGTTTTGCAAGAACATCCTCACTCAAAGACTGGACCCTTCTTCACAGCAAATTGGTTCATGTTTTTTTTGACCAAGGGTTTCTTCAAAGAGAGTAAGGGGGAACCGAGAGGTTATTTGCGGGACGCAATTTGTGTACGACCGGCAATTGAGTAGTAGTGAATGGGGGGGACCTTGGAGGTAATCTCCCCCCTTTCGCGCCGCGCGCCAGGTACCCTCCACCACATGGGTATTTATATGATTTTAGATTTATGTAGTTAGTCAGTTAAGTGTAAATCATGGAAGATCAGTAACCTTCCCAAAAATTGAAGTCAATATACGAGTAATATCTAAAAATATCTAAATAATAAACAAGATAAGTGAAAAATATACTTACCTGATTTTCTAGCAAATGGTCTTTAACGAAAATTCCTATTTCTTCAACTATTCTCATTAGTTCTGATGAAGAGAATTATTAGCAATTTTTAGTTTGCGAAGATTCAATTAAATTGATTTACACATTATTCAGAGTCAAAGATATATGTGATGAATAAAATATTATTCGAACGCTTTTGACCAGTAGAGAATTCTTCTGTATCTTAAATAAATAATCAGACTGGAAAGATGACGCCGTTAAGAAATGTGTAAAAAGACTCTAGTTTTGTTCCAGATAGAAGGAATATTTCGGCATATTTAAATCATTAAAAAAATCTAGCATTGCATGATTCCTCAAAATTTCATAATAATTTTATAAACTAGCAAATTCCCCAAATCAATTAGATTTTAAACCAGGCACCTACCAATCAAGATTGAAAACTATATATGTACAATTTGTTTGCGTTAATTTTTTCTAGGCTGAAAATTCAAGTTGGAATTTAAATTATACTTGTAACTAATTTCTTGAAGTAATTTGCTCTTATCGATATGGTTCTATTGTATTCCTTAAAGTGTCAGTAAATTCTCTTCCAGAAAACAGTATTCATTTTGGACCGCCATTAATGAAACCAAATTCTTGAAATAATTTTATATGTACAGTAGGGTGGAGTGAAAAAATAAAAGTACAAAATAAGTTTAGCCTGGGTGCGGAAAAGTTGCCCCTTATGAAGCTTATTTATTGTGCAAAATTTTAGCAAAATAAAATAATATCTTTATCTGCCTATCTGGCCTTGAATTTTAAGTATTTTGCTGTATTTTTCACCTATATGGCAAAAACGAAATAATAAAAGTATAACATCTCTCATTTGAAGTTACGAATGATCGGCATTAAACTTTATTATTTGAAATAAATAGTCAGTTAATAAGTGAATGACCTTGGGAATTGTACGATGATCTTTAAGTGTACAACTGTACATAGCGCTTGCTCACCGCACGTGCTCTTCCTGGCAGCCCAATGTTTACGTTCACTTATTTTGCTACTATCAATTGCGGTTTTTTTCTTCGAGTTAGCTGAACTCCTATCGTTAGAACGTTCTTTTTAGTTTATTTTACGTGTAAGCCATTTTTTCCCGTCCACGTGAGTACTTCTATGTAGTTATCACACGTTACTTAGGGCATTTCAAAGTGCCCAAGACTCGATCACAAGACTGAAGTCCATTGTTTGGAACTCCTGAAATCTTCAAACATAATATTCTACATACGTATTCGGGTGTTATAAGACATAATTTATATATACGACTATAATTTTTATAAACAAATCAAAAGGAACCTGCTTATATAGATGTGTGTTCCTGTGTACGGAATGATCTTAAATGCTTATGGGGGAAAAGTTCACTTCCTTCTATATCGATCAACAAATATAATCTAAGGTAAAATAATACTATACGAAATATCGTAATGTTAAAATGAATTTAAAACAAAAAGATGTACTTTTTTTGTTTTTTTTTTTTTCAAAAAGGTTGTGTCTTTTAGAGAATCAGTTGAGCAAAATCTTTTTGATATTTCATTACGAAAATGCAAGGATTTTGTTCTCTGTTCTTGCAAAATTAAAGTTTGTATAGATGAAAGGGCATTTTTAACGGATCAAAGAACACTAGGTAAAATGATAATTGGAAATGTTGAAACAAAAGCAAGCAAAATGATTGAAAAGTGATTAAAACGGAATGACAGAGCAGCTGAAAGAGCTAAAAACTCAACTGCAAGTTATTGTGGAAACAAAAGGTAGACGTTCTACTTCTAATACAGGACATATTTTGAATTTTTCTAATTCTTCTCACGAAAATGAAGAAACGATTTCTGCCTATGAACAACTTAAAACAAAAAGCACAGTTTTAAGTCAAGATTCTCCTTCAACTTCGCAAATGAGAACTAGAATTCTAAATGTAGCACAAGCCTGTGACAGAACTGGTGTGTCCGATAGGTCAGCTTCAATCCTCATAAATGCTGCTTTGTAAGATATAGGAATAATTACGAAAGAAGATTCTTCTAAAGTAGTCGATCTTAGTAAAATTAGAAAGGAAAGGAATAAAAACTGTCTTGATTTGAAAAGAAATAATGAAGAACTCTCTTCATCAGAAGAATATGGATTGTACTTCGACAGTCAAAAAGACAAGACTTTAATTCAAATTAAGGAAGGAAAAAAGAGAGCTAAAAGAACAATTATAGAAGAGCATATTGCTTTAGTTTTAAAGCCTGGATCTAAAAATGCTGACCATGTCACTCCCAAATCTAGTAGTTTAAATGGCATAAAAATTAGCATATTAAGTTTTTTAGAGAAAAGTGCTGACGTTTCTAAGGTACAACCGTGTAACGGAACAGTGGTCAATACAGGATCCAAAAATGGTTTAATAAGACAAATTGAGCTCTCTGTTGGACGACCTTTACAATGCTTTATTTGCTTATTACATACTAATGAATTACCGATACGTCATCTAATAAAGCATTTTGATGGAACAATTACAGCCCCTAAAGGGTTTTGTAGAAACATTGGGGGGAAACTAGAATCTTGTGAAGGTATGGCTGTAGTTCACTTTTGAAACGATAGAAGTAACTTTGCCCGAGATTGCCTTTAATGAACTTAGTACGGACCAGCGGTATCCCAACGAAATGTGAACTGAAAATTCCGTTCAACTTGTCACCAAATGCTCCAGAAAAAATGAGTCATGCCAGATGGCTAACGAAAGCAAATAGAATTTTGCGGCCATCGGAGAACTTTAGAATATTAACACAATATGTTATTAGAATAGGCATGCATGTGGTTTGATATTAAATCTAAATCATCATGTCGGTATCGTAGTCAGCATTTTTACAGCATAATAAAAAAATCTTGATTTCTACCTAAAGAGCTAAAGAATATAGTAGATAAAATACTGCGATGAAACGTTTATTTTGGGAATCCGGAGAAAATTATACTATCTATGCTGTCTGATGATCGAATACACGTGAGAAAGTTGGGCCTTCAAAGATTCATTGTACATTTCAACGTATATAACTATATGGATTAAACTGACTGGAACTCGGTTAACTTTACCAAGCACCCGATTACGAAGTCTATTTCTTCTAAGGAAATGAACTAGATGATGATTCTGGATATTCCTGAGGATACTAATATTTTAAAATATCCGTGCCATTCACAAGAAGTAGAGCGCTGTATGAAAATAGTTATTTATACATCAGCAGCTGTATGTGGCAGTGACGCTCTGGACAGATTTATTAGATCAAGGATAGCATCGAAAATTTTCTTGCCTAAGTTTGAAACTAAAAGACAATATTGTGAAGTTCCGGAAGACAACTAACCTAAATATTTAAAGACAAATTATAGGAGTTGTAATGGAACTTGTTATGCAGTCATCTTTACCTGACGCGATCTTGATTTCTTTTCTGAAGGAAAACATGAAAAGAGCGGCATTAAACTTCCTTAAATATAACGATTTTATAGAATTTTCTATGGTAAATAGGCAGATGAAGATAACTTCGTAGGAAGCTAAAACTTCAGAGATATGGTTACACCTATAGGGGGCAACTTTTCCGCATACAGGCTAATTAATTGCGAGAAACTTTTTTTTTTTCGAGCGTTTTCACTCCACCCTAATGTACAGGATAATCAGAGTTATTATTCGATTCCTGACCTGTTTATTCCTCCTTGAATATATGAAGGTTCAAAAGAGATGACTGGCAATAGTATAGGTTGGCTTATTTATACTTTTTTGCCAGATTTCTCCATTAAGTATTGTCACAACATGTTTCATGTTATTCCATTTTGAGGAAAATTATGAATTATTGCATATTTTTATAAATCATTTTCTGTATTATTATGTTCATTTAGTAATAAAATTTTACAATTAATATTCCATGCTTTGAGTGCTCGTTTTTATGCATATATTTTAAGATTGTGGAAACACATCGTTTAGATGGTCCCTTTCTTTGTAACGATCCGTGAAAAAGAGCTTTTCTAAGCAAGATGTGGGGTGGAATGTGTCCTTGAGGCAGGGAAATTTTGACCTTGGCTGCAAGGGCGTAGCCAGGACTTACGTTAGGGGGCTGAAAGCAGTGGCACCCCAATAAGAGGTCACTGTGACCTCCCAAAAAGTTCTTTTTCGATTACTAATTGGCTGATGAAATTTGAAAACAGTGAGACAGTATTGCAAATCTGAACTTATTTATTAAATTTATTTATTTATTTATTTTTCTTTAATTAATTAATTAATTTATTTTCGTGATGCCTCACGTCTCTTTTGGTAGACATATATAAGTATGCATTCTTGTATTCTATTTATTTATTTTTTAATCATTCAGTCAAGTTCTGAGTTTCATTCGGTAAATTACAAATTTTCTCCTCAAAAACAGGCAAGCTTACTATCATTTTCTGAAAAATAATCAATACTAGATATAATAACGCAGTTTATATAAAGTTCCCAAAAATTAACATAAAAGTCAAATAAATAAAATGGGAAGAAACAGTGACCTCCCATTGGCTCTGATCTAGGGAGGTGCAGCTGCACACCTCTGCACCCCCCTAACTACGCCCTTGCTTGGCTGTGTAGCTTTGTGATCCTCGTATTGTTTCGGGTTCACGTCATGATCGTCTCAGAGGATGACCTAACTTTCTGTGTGTCTTCTTCTTATTTACGTATAGTTACTTAGGGAAATTAGTTTCTGCTAATGAAAGTGCGAGTGGCATCAAGATGAAGGAGGTAATATAGGCCCTGACCGAGAGTGATTCTACGACTGTGCGAGGCACCATTACAGACTGGAACGTTTGTTTTCTTCGGAGCGGGCTCTCATATGCGACAACTCACATTATTAGCTCCTAAATGACCCCCTGTTTCGCTGCTGGCTCTGCTGAGCGGCAGCTCATTCTAGTTTCCTGGGATAGCACCCCCCTCTGTGCGACCTCTACATCCTATTTTCATCAAAGATGTGTAGTTTTCATCCGGAGAAATTTCTGCGCGACTACCTGCGGAGCCAATTAAACCTGAACTTTTTACATTTACGCATTTACTCTTCAATTTAAGCATCTACGTTTATAAAGACCAACGTTCTAACCTAACTCCCAAATTGTCTTCTGTTTCCTGAAACTCTCGTGATGATTTGCTATATGTGTACATTTTATAATCGATCAACCTATTAAAAGCAACCAAAGACCAATTGGTGAGTTTAAATTTTTAAATTTTGTGTCCTCTTTTTTTTCTTACCTCGCAGTAGTGAACCTAGGTTTATTCTTGCAAATGCTCCTTATCCATTGTTTGTTTAATGTTCCCCTTCTGCTAATATTTTTTACATTTGCTTTTAATTTATATTCCAAATTTCCTGGGTGGCTCACCCTTTTGTTTTCATGATCATAATATTAAGGTTTTAGCATAATATGATTATTAGTATTGACAATATTTTCCCCCGGAGCCATTTGTATTTATTATCAGATTCCTCCAAATTATATTTCAGCAGGTCTTTCTTTTTCAGCTTGTTTTTTTCTAGCATAATTTAATTACACAAAGCAATGTCATTTCCAATAAATTTTTAAATTGTAACTAACCACTATACCACAAGTATGCATTGGGGAGAATCATAATAGTGTGGATCAAGCAAAATTCTCAAAAAGAATAAAATATTTTTGAAAAAAAAAATTGAACCGACTTCGGAACTTCACTCAGCAAATGCCCTAAAAAGTAAAAAATAATTTTATTCTTTGAACACCATCGATACTACATTTAAACATAAGTTTTGAAGTCGGCGCAAAACAGCTAAATAGAATCATTCGAAACTATTAATATAAATTTAAATGAATCCAGGTTCTTTATTCGCATTCGCATTCATTGAAAAATACATATTTATGTAATGGTACAAATATTCAGCTCTCAATTTTCAATGATTTCTCTGAAAATGTTGGCAAAATATAGTAAACATCATTTTACCTATAGTTTTTGCGCCGACTTCAAAACTTATGTTTAAATGTAGTATCGATGGTGTTCAAAGAATAAAATTATTTTTTACTTTTTAGGGCATTTGCTGAGTGAAGTTCCGAAGTCGGTTCAATTTTTTTTTTCAAAAATATTTTATTTTATTCTTTTTAGTGTAAATGTACATATGAAATAAGGTAATGTTTCCATTACAAAACTTCACCTAATTTGCTTAAGCAAATGCTTCATAAAAAAAGAAAGTATCAACGCGTCTAAAATTTTAAACGATTGACACTAAAAAATAATCCTTGTTATTCTCTGGTATTTATTTGTGTACTAGTTTAATTAAAGGCTAAATATTAACGGCTTTTCAACTAATTTATATTTCAAAACAACACTAGATTCTCGCAGTTCATAAAATTTCACGACGTATTACATAGTTGGCCCGCTAATGAGTTTTATGTTTGATTCAGTTAAGCCTTCATTCACAATTTTCATGATCATTATAATAACTGTTTCATATTAATCACGTTCTGTAACAATGGATTTCATATTTAATCATTTAGGACAAATCGCTTTAAATTTGAGCAAAAATTTGGAGATTTTCCTCATTTTCTTCAGAATTCCTTTATCAAACCTTATGTAAATTAAGACTAACAAAACCTGAAATATTACGAATCAATCAGTACCTGGTACGACTTTCAGTTCGTTGGAGTTCAGGAGAAAAAAGCACGACATAGAAAGATACTCGGTTTAAAATTTTCAAAAAGACCATAGAAAGGAGTTTCATTATGCAATCCAGAGAAGCCTGGCGTTCAAAATGGTCATTATTACGATTACTGTGATCCCAATTTCTTTTTCGAAAGATTTCTGCAGGTTCCCGTTATCGAACCCGGACCACGAGAGGATGGGACCAATCGGAAAGAAAGACCTTTCTAACAAAAAAAGAATTTTTGAAATCGGTCCAGGCGTCTTCGAGTTATCTTGGAACATACCGAAAAAAAAAAATTTCTCCGACGAATTGTATAACCTCCTCCTTTGTTGAAGTTGGTTAAAAAAAAGAAAAACTATTTCATATTGGTAAAATTTCTGTTGCCATAATTACATTTTTATGCAGATATTTTCATAAAATTGAACATTGCTTGGCAGTTAATTACTTTTTCTTTATTTGGCGAATTACTATTTAATATTTTGGTACTTTTCCGTTGATGTAGGTCACTTGGTTTGGCGATTTTTTTACTTCAACCAAGGCAACAACAGAAAAATTGCTTAAAGTGCTTGGCGAAATCAACAAACATATGGAACATGTTTAAATAATTGCCAACTATGAAATTTTTAGTTTGCGGTAACGATAAATAGCTTCAAATTTCCCGAAAAAAATTGCGCCAAGTGACGTATTTTTAACGGAAAAGTACCCATATTTTAATTGTTTGCTTCACTTAAATAGTTTTTTTTTATTTATATGTTTCCTTTAATTTTGTTCTGTTTTGTTTTGGTTAAAATTTGGTAGTTATCCGTTAGCCGGGTACAAGCGAAAATTCACCAAATAATGTATCCCTGAATAAT
Source organism: Uloborus plumipes (assembly GCA_038373865.1). Classification (NCBI taxonomy): domain Eukaryota; kingdom Metazoa; phylum Arthropoda; class Arachnida; order Araneae; family Uloboridae; genus Uloborus; species Uloborus plumipes. The sequence goes on from JAXGGA010001689.1 coordinate 42,980, forward strand.
GCAGAATTCCGCCAAAATTCTTGCACGATATTTGTTTACCATTGAGCCTACTGTTATTCGTTGAGACATTTGTTATTCGCTTTGCTTGGCGACATTGGCGATTTTTGATTTTTTTCCCTTGCATCCGGCTAACGGAGAAGTACCTGAAGTACCTAAAATTTTAGCAATATTGATTTTCACTACGTCGGAAAAATACATATGTGCGAGTTTTATTTTGACTACTTTGGCGAAAATTTTGACAACATGCCAAGTTTCTCACGTTATCATACTCACACACACACACACACACACACACACACACACACACACACACACTCCGGGTACCCTGACCTATCACTACACGTAATTTAACCGGTTCCTGGACAGGAACAGAGCAACCCCTGATCCATCACCCTCAGAGGTATTAATTTCGTATGGGAGCTTTAAGGGCATCGTGACACACGAACGTTTTTGATGTGTCCCAGTCACCATTACTGAACGCGGTCAATTTTCAACCGGCTGCGATCGAATCCGTGTCCGTCCGATTACGAGTTCGATGCCTTACTAATCATGCCTCCACGGCTTCCACGTTATCACAATTTTCCCTAGCATTTAGTGCAGTTTTAACTAACCTTAATTGAAATGATAAATAAAATATAACTCTATACTACCATCATGCGTGTATTGCCGAAAATCACAGGTAGAACTTTCCAGCAGAGCATCAACGAAGATTTTCAGATCACTCATTTTTTTTAAAAAAAATTTAATTTTTGGGCAGCACATTAAAATTCAAAACGTTTCTGATAAACTTTCGTCATTTGTGAAATTGATAAAATTGATGATTTCATAATTGCATTTAGAGATAAACTAAACTTTCCAAGTCAATTTTAAATAACAAATTGTTTATTGCCAAGTTGTAAGAAACGATTCTGTTGAAATCTTATGAGTTGATATTTCCCATACAGAATAAAAACCAAGGCTTGTTTTAATCCTACATATCCTTTCGTCTTTCATAAGCATACTATTGTTAAGAACTAGAGATTCGGTACATAAAATAAGAAATGACAATGTAAGAAAATTTAAAATTTTAAGGCAGGGATTCAAGTGAAACAGCACTGCGATCGCTTCGAATTGCAATCGCTGCTGGAAGTGAATTACATTATCATCAACTTAACTTGGCATGACGTCACTACGGGTGGAGCCAATAAGAGCTCACAAGCACTCAGCGATCTCTTCTTATTCGCCAAGCAGGCTGTGACGTTTTATCTAGCTCGTTTTTCATAGGTAAACGTCACGCTGACGTCACGATGTTTTTATCGAGAAACGTTCTAATGTAATTCATTTCCAGTCGCGATTGTAATTTGCGATTGCCTGTTTCACTTGAATCCCTGCCTAAGTCATTGAGATGAGATGTCTCGGATCGTTTGCAACAATTTAATAGCGAACAAGAAGTTCTGTCAAGAACTAAACGAGCCTACTTTCCCGTACATCGACATCGGCAATCTAGCATCTAATTAATATTCTCTTGAATATCTGAAACTGAAAATTATGTCAAACATACCTTTATAACACTTAAAGCTGATTTCTAAAAGCAAAATATACCCCTCTCATCAGATGATCAGGACACGTAAAAAGTAAATAAACGAGTAAATAAAGTTTTGTCGCACCTTTTAAAGAATGTAACTGCTATAGTTCTTCCGTAGAAAAATTTCACAATCGTTTTCAAATGAAAACAAAAATAAAAAATAAAATAAAAGTACAAAGAACATCAAAACACATTTTATCGAAGAAAGAAAAAAAACCTCGTTCGTTAATAAAATATCTCGAATTTTATTTTTAATCCGTTGCCAGTTGTTAAATATAAGTAAAGAATAAAATGCTCTCGTGAATGAACAATTTTTGTAATCAAAAAAAAAAATATCGTCTGCCAAAAAGAAAAATAAATAAATAAAAATAATAATAATAAATTAAACAAAAAAATGAATAAATAAACAAAAAATCGTCTGCCCAGTCAGTCATTTTTTTCTGAGCCTGCATTTCCGCCATGTTTGCGGAGTCGGAGTCGGAATCAGAGTCCTCACAGAAGATTTTTCAAAAAAGTACTTTACATACATTTTTTATCAAAACCGTTTTCTTACAAAGTTAGTTTGAAGGAAATCCGCCTTTAAGTTTAGAATCAACATTCAATTTAAATTTCCCAGTAGGCACTCATGTTACAAACTTTTCTGAACGGTTCATCATTGAACGAAAAATGGTTCAAATTGAAAAGTGAAATATAGGAATGAGCCTCTCCGAGATCTTTCGAACAAAAAAAAGTTTATTCAATTCGGACGGTTCACTTAAAAGTTATTAGGTGGAGAAAGGTTGCTTGAACGGTTCAATGTTGAACGAAAAAATGTTCAAATTGAAAATTTAAATACGGTAATGAAGTATCCTTGCCGATATCTTTCGAACAAAAAAAAGTTTGTTTAAATCGGACTGTTCACTCAAAAGTTATTAGGGGTGAGAGCTTGTTTGAACGGTTCAATGTTGAACGAAAAATTGTTCAAATCAAAAAATGTAGATACGGGAATGAAGTATCCTTGAAAAGATTTTTCGAACAAAAAAAAGTTTGTTCAAATCGGACTGTTCATTCAAAAGTTAGTACCGCGGGACCGGTTTTTTGAACGGCTCAAAGTTGAACCAAAAATTGTTCAAATCAAAAAATATGGGAATGAGCTGTACTCGCCGAGATCTTTCCAACAAAAAAAAGTTTGTCCAAATCGGAATGTTCATTCAAAAGTTATTAGGGGGGGGGGGACAGACAGACCGACAGACCGACCGACCGACAGACCGACACACAAATTCCCCATCTCAATACCCTACTTTCAAATTTTTAATTTTTCGATATTCATTTTACCTCTTTATTTTTTTAACTTGGCGATATTTTTTGGACTTGGCGATATTTTTTTGAACTTGGGGATTTTTTTTGGACTTGGCGATATTTTTTAGATGCATTAAGGTACTTTTAATACTTTTTTCGTCTTTCTTTTATTTTTAACGGGAAAGCAGGCTAAAAAGGCTTTCACACAGGTTAAAGAATTTTATCTAATATCTTTAAACGAGCAATTCTTGTATATATATTTATATATTTATTTATTTATTTATTTTTCGGATCTCGAAAACGGCTCTAACGATTTCGATAAAAATTTGTATTTAGATAGAGTTTTGGTTTCTGAGTTCATCTACGTCGGCGTTTTTTCTGTAAAAACGCGAGTTTTCACAAAAAACCCCGTTTTTTTTGTGCCTTCATTGAAAGTTTGAGAAGCTTTTATTGCGCCATTTTCTTTATGATTACTTTCATTGTTACTGTTTCCGTGGCGACCACGTTTTGTTATAACAATTGGATTTCACATTTAATCACATCAGCGCAAGTTCAAATTATGGTATTTGGCAACGTTAAATTGTTATTGTTTTTGAAACGTTAAAGCAAGGCTTCACTAGATAACAAGCTGTTGGGATAAAAGCAGTGGTAATAGTCCACCGACATCTATTGAATTTTATGGTAACTTACAGTATATAAAAATCAGATTACTTTACTTTTCAAGTGCGATTTCAAAATTGAGTATAAAAGTGTTATAGTTAGTTTTAAAATACTTTTTTTCCTCCTCAAGAGTGTTCAGTAAGATATTTCAGGTAAAAAATCAATAAATATGAAACTCATTCTTAAAATATTAGGTTTCGAAAAAAATTACATCTAATATCTTTAGACGAGCAATTCTTGTATATATATATTTCGGATCTCGAAAACGGCTCAAACGATTTTGATAAAATTTTGTATTTAGATAAAGTTTTGGATTTTGTAGTCCGATCGGTAAGTCGTCGGACTCGTAACCGGAGGGTCCCGGGCCGATCATATAGAGGAAGCCCAGCTGATCAAAGATCCACAGTCTTCATAAATGGTGGCTGGGGGACGTTAAAAATGTTCGTGGTCATAAAATCCTTTAAGTGAAACGATATCTCAGGGGGATGCTGGGCCAAGGGTCTCCTCGGCCCTTGGGTCTGTTCAAAAATGAACAGAGCGCTCTTCAAGACCCCATCCCGGTTAAACCATGAGTTGTGGTATGTACGGGGGGAACCTTGGAGTGTCAAGTGAAGTGAAAGTCAAAACCAACTGGACTAAATGCGTACTGGAGAACAGGGACTCTGCATATATTCTCATCAACCCCTCCCGCGCCTTCGGCGCCAAATGAAATGAAATTGGGTGTGATTTTACGGTGGGCATGGATTAACCCTTTGACGCAGAATTTTTATCAACGTATTTTTCATACTTTGTTCATTACTCTGCATTAATTTACGGTAAAATAAGAGTAAAATATTATATTTAGCATTTTAATAATTTTCCGGTTATGTAATACAGCACAGAACAGTGGTGTCCCTTTTTGCGTAAAAGGTAAAATATTCATGGGAAATCGGTGTTTCGTTCAGTGGGACACCGGTGTCCCATTTTTGCTTCAAAATGTTAAATAAGGTTGTGTTTTTTAAAACAAATTACGGCTGTTTTAAATGCGTAATTGCAACCAAAGGCTTAAAAATGCTTTTCAAGTTTATCTAAATAAGTACTTCGCATTTTAGAAAAAAAACACGAGTTTACAAACCGCTTTTTTTTTTAACCGAGTGTGCTCGGTCCCCAGGTACTATGATGTATCTGTCACAATTTTGATTTACTTAAGGGCAAAGTCCTCTCCCTCTCGGAGCGATTAACGCGAAAACTGAATCAGTATCTGTTTCCGTGTCAGTTTACTTTCCTTCGGAATTTCATCTACATTGTACCATGATCTTTTGAGTAATAAACAAGACAAAACCCTCGATGGCCCCCCCCACCCTGAAGAAGCTACTGATGCTGAAATTGAATCAGCTCTTATATCCTCTAATTTTTGCCTGTAATCCAAGTTTTGACAGTTCTCTTCCCCGCCCCAAGATGCAGCAGGCACAAGTAAAGAAAAAAAACTCTTGATTGCTCCGAACTCTTTGGGGATATTGGCACCAAAATTGAATGTGGTTGAAATTGAATGGAAATCGGCACCAAAATTGAATGAACCTGTACCCTTTAGCGTTAACTTATGGACCAATGCTTGTTTGATACCACCAGTTACTTCCCGAGACTTAGCAGCCGTGCATAACGGAAAAAAAAATTTGATTGCTTCGTTCCATTGGAGAAAGTGGCACCAAAATTTAATGCGCATGAAGTCATATGAGCGCACATGTGTACCAAATTCAGCCGATCAAAGATCCATCGTCTTGATTAATGGTGGCTGGGGGACGCACAGTGGTTCGAGGGCGGAAAAAATAGGCATTTCAAAGTTTGAACATAGAAAAATTTTAATGTTGTAATTACTTAGCCATTGAGTTGTAGCAACATACTCCGTAAGATTTATTCAGAAAATTAATTGCATTTTACCGAAAAAAAGGCCAAGAATGTTGAAAAATTACGTTTTTAAAAAATTTTGGACGCGACCCTATATTGCAGTTTTAATTCATACGTTCAGTAACCCGAACTTGAATTTATAAAAATTCATTTTACATTGGTCTTTCACACCTATAGGATGCATATTACACCAGAAATAATAATTAAAATTAATAAAAATTTAAAATTATCTGAAGTGAAAAAAAAAAGTAATTGCGAAAAAATATTATGAAATATATTGAGGCATATACTTTTATCGGCGGCTTCCGGTGAGCTTAAAGCTATATTGGCAAATAGTTTGAACCTTCCTGTAACTAAACAAAAACATTTTAGCTGCGACCACCTGCGACTGTGGGCGTGGCAGATGTTTTCATTTGAATCTCACTATTTACAAACACCAATATAGTGAACTAAAAATACTAAAAAATAACATGTCGTGGTATAACGGGGACAAATTGATTTTTATCAAAGAGATTGGCCATCAAATTTGACGTATTCCAAAAAAAAATCTGCACCTCAAAGCCAGATTAACGTAAGTCACATTTTCACTACTTCTCAAGCAGAGCGATCTACACTCAAGGGATTTTTGCCGCTTTTCCCCCGTTTCGGACCACAGTGGGACGTTAAAAATGTCGTGGCCACAAAGTCCTCCTCTGGGGGTGCAGGACCAAGGATTTGCTCGACCCTTGGTTCTGGTTCAAAAAGAATCGAGCGCTCTTCAGTGCCCTATCCCGGTTAAACCACGAGTTGTGGTAGGTACGGGGGACCCTGGAGTGTGTGATGTGTACCAAATTTTCTTCGATTAAGAGAAGTAGTAGTTTCTCTAGAGCGAAAACAAAGAGACAGACACATGGACTCACAGAAATTTTTCAAAAATAGTTAACACAGATTCAAAAAACCTCAAAATGTGTAAATCCGTCAAAATTCGAAATCATAAAACTTTCCCGACTCCAATACTTTCTTCTTTTTATTACATATAGAAGAGAGAAAAAATTTTTTATGCTTAAATAAAAAACAGGCTACTTTTTCTGCTTGATAAATTTACAATACTAATACTTTTTTGTGCCTAAATAAAAGGAAATGAATTTGTTTTTAATTTTCTTGCTTGGGGAGGGGGATGAACTAACAACACTAACAGTCTTAATTTTAATGCCTATTAATTTAAAAATTCATTTGGATAAATATTTGACTTGCATCCCTTATTTACTGCTAGCTAAAATGCATAAAACTCTCTCATTACTCATGATTTATGTCTCCGAAATATTCAAGTAAAATGATATCGCATGTACTCAATTTATTACTGTCGTGGTATTTGCTCGCAGCACTTAATCAACAGCGTAAAATGGTGAACTCTCGAAATGAAAAATAACTGAAGTTATATTTTGTCATGCTGCAGTTTCATTTTGTGAAGTATCTGTTAAAGTGCTGAGTTTCATTTAGAATAATGAGCTAATATTTCTATTAATACTGAAATGAACATTTTTGAGTAAATGTTGCAACAATGTTTTATTAAAAGCGTTGTTGAATCTAGCGATGCTGGACTACAGAGAGAAGAGTTAAAGCAGGAGGTATTATTTTTCTATGCACCTTATTGGGGGGGGGGGGGGGCGTGAAAAAAACATGTGAGTGCAATTGTTTTAGGAGACATAACTAAAAATAAACGATTTGACATGAAAATAATAAAAAAAAAAAACACGACTGCAGATAAATATGCCTATCCGTTGACCAAAAGGGCATCTGAAATAATCAGACGATTAAGTTGTATTTGATGTAAAGTTAACACAAAAAATTCAAAATAAGCCTAGATGCTCGAAAAAAATAATAAATAAAAATAAATAAATAAATAAATACATAAATAAATAAATAAATGCGTGAAAAAAGCATTGAGTGCAATTGTTTTAGGAGACATAACACTAAAAATAAACGATTTGACATGAAAAAAAAACCACGAGGGCAGATAAATATGCCTATCCGTTGACCAAAAGGGCATCTGAAATAATCAAACGATTAAGTTGTATTTGATGTAAAGTTAACACAAAAAATTCGAAATAAGCCTAGATGCTCGAAAAAAATAATAAATAAAAATAAATAAATAAATAAAAATAAAAAATAAAACATAATTGTGGTTGAAGCTTCTATAAAGGGGAACTGGCTTACCCGACATTTTGGTTCCAAAAGGGAAAGCACGATCCACTTCTATGAGTACTCTAGAAGACAATCTCTTTTAATGAGAAATTGTAGCTCAGACTCAGATGTGCTGCCTTTTTGATGTTTGACGATTTTTTTCTGCATGAAGATTTCTTTTATTAGTATTATTTAGCTTCAAACAAATGCAATATAAAAATGTGCTTAGTTGCAGGATACATTTCATATTCTTTTTTTTAATTTAAGAAAAAATCAAACTTTCTGGATTGATTTGATGTGTCGTTTTAGTTACTGTCATCGCTGTTTCCCAGGTCAGAGCTACCAGGGACAATATTAACATGTTTCCAAATTATTTGAACAAGGCTGGACCCAAAGCTGTCTTGGCACTAAAATGCCAGATAGGTTGGCCTATCTTGTAAAGAAGCTCTAGTTAGTAATGTCGTTAATTTTGTGAGGTTGTAATATTGTTAAGTTCATTTTTGAAAACAACCGATATCTGAAACTAAATAGAAACTAAAACGGAGAGGAGAAAGTGTTTGAAAATTGATTGCATTCGAAATATTTTTACAACAATGATTTATATTTAAGCCAAATTTTGTGTTTTGAATCGCTTTTTCGGACATTTGAAATCGATCTATAATGTTCTATAATGTTCTGCGAACATTATAGATCGATTGACTTCAGATTGAAGGGGAACATAATTTAAAATTATACATTTAAATATAAAAGACTAAAAAGACAGGCTTTTGCATAACGCTAAAAAGTAAAATATAATATTTTAATGTATGTTCAGCAACGAGAAGCTTTCCTGCTGCTATGCATAAGTTATTGCTTCGAATTAGTTCAAAGTAATAGGAATAGAATAACTGACCAAACAAGTAACTTTAATGTAAAAACCTTTTTACCAAAACGTAAGACGCAGTTAAAATTATGCAAAATAAATTTTAAAGAGGCCAAATAAAAATTGCATGGCTTAACTTACATGGCTTTTTACTTAAAACATAAATTTCAAATATGATTTTATGATAGTATATTCTGACAGAATGCCTCGTCTGTATATAAAGAGAATAAAGTTTCGATTTCAGGGCAAGAGTCTCAGCAGATCAGCGAAGAGTATTTTAAATGAAAAACCTTTTACGTATTTATGTTGAAATTTCAAACGTCAATTTTAATCAATTGTTGCATTATGAGTGCTTATTTACGAAAGCGAGTTAATAAAGCACTGTATATGGTTTTAGTCAACCCGTAAGGGCTCTTTTTTATCACTATAATACGTCTTTCAAGATAGGCATAGTAGAAGTATTTCTGTACCTCAGAACCAGACTAAGTCCATTTTTGTAACTTTTCAGGAGAAGGGAACAAGAAGTTCTGCCAAGAATTAAACGAGCCTACATTCCCGTACATCGACATCGGCATTTTAGCATCTGATCATTATTCTCTTGATTATCTGAGACTGAAAATTATGACAAACATACCTTTTTAGCACTTAAAGCTGATTTCGAAAAGCAAAATATACCCCTCTCATCAGATGAAATAGACACGTAAAAGGTAAATAAACGAATAAATAAAGTTTTGTCGCACCTTTTAAAGAATGTAACTGTTACAGTTCTTCCGTAGAAAACATCCTCAATCGTTTTCAAAAAAAAATTAAAAATAAAAAAATAAATAAATAAATAAATAAAAGTACAAAGAGCATCAAAACACATTTATCAAACAAAGAAAAAAAAAAGAAAAAAAAAACTCGTCCGTTAATAAAATGTCTCGAATTTTACTTTCAGTCCGTTGCCAGTTGTTAAATATAAATAAAGAATAAAATGTGCTCGTGAATGAAGAATTTTTGTTACAAAAAATCGTCTGCCAAAAGAAAAAAATAATAATAATAAATAAATAAAATAAAACAAATGAATAAATAAACAAAACATCGTCTGCAGAGTCAGTCATTTTTTTTCTGAGCCTGCATTTCCGCCATGTTTGCGGAATCGGGTTCGGAATCAGAGTCTTCACAGAAGATTATTCAGAAAAGTACTTTACTAACATTATTTATCAAAAAGATTTTCTTACAAAGTTAGTTTGAAGGAAATCTGTCTTTAAGTTCAGGATCAACATTCAACTTAAATTCCCCGTAGGCGCTTCTGTTAAATTTTTTTCTGAACGGTTCAATATTGAACGAAAAATGGTTCGAATCAAAAAGCGAAACATGGGAATGAGCATCTCCGAGATCTTTCAAACAAAAAAAAAAAGTTTATTCCATTCGGATGGTTCACTCAGAAGTTATTAGGTGGGGAAAGGTTGCTTTAACGGTTCAATGTTGAACGAAAAAAATGTTCAAATTGAAAATTTAAATACGGTAATGAAGTATCCTTGCTGAGATCCTTCGATCAAAAAAAAAGTTTTTTCAGATCGGACTGTTCACTCAAAAGTTAGCATCGCGGGACAGGTTGTTTGAACGGTTCAAAGTTGAACCAAAAATTGTTCAAATGGAAAAATCAAATATGAGAATGAGCTGTACTGACCGAGATCTTTCCAACAAGAAAAAGTTTATTCCATTTGGATGGTTCACTTAGAAGTTATTAGGTGGGGAAAGGTTGTTTGAACGTTTCAATGTTGAACGAAAAAATGTTCAAATTGAAAATTTAAATACGGTAATGAAGTATCCTTGCTGAGATCTTTCGAAGAAAAAAAAAAGTTTATTTAAATCGGACTGTTCACTCAAAAGTTATTAGGGGTGACAGCTTGCTTGAGCGGTTCAATGTTGAACGAAAAATTGTTCAAATCGAAAATGTAAATACGGGAATGAAATATCCTTGATAAGATCTTTTGAACAAAAAAAAGTTTGTTCAAATTGGACTATTTACTCAAAAGTTAGCATCGCGGGACAGGTTGTTTGAACGGTTCAAAGTTGAACCAAAAATTGTTCAAATCGAAAAATCAAATATGGAAATGAGCTATACTCGCCGAGATCTTTCAAACAAAAAAAAAGTTTGACCAAATCGGAATGTTCATTCAAAAGTTATTAGGGGGTGGGGGACAGACAGACCAACCGACAGACCGACACACAAATTCCCCATCTCAATACCCTACTTTCAAGTTTTTAATTTTTCGATATTCATTTTCCCTTTTTATTTTTTTAACTTGGCGATATTTTTTGGACTTGGCGATATTTTTTAGATGCATTAAGCTACTTTTAGTACTTTTTTTTTGTCTTTCTTTTATTTTTGACGGGAAAGTAGGCTAAAAACTTATCGGATTCATGCAAAGGATGGGGTTAGCGTTTTTTTAATGCTGCTAAATAATTATGATGGAATTTGTTTTATAGAATACCGCTCTCATAGGTCGATGCAGAATAAGATTCTACATACAATTTACTAATAAAGTGAAAATCGCCATTTTTGGCGATTGGCATTTGGAGATACAATCACTCCTATGCCAGATTTGAGTAATTTTCTGTAAAAAAAAAGATAACCGCCTTTTATTCACTGTGATGACCATTCGATCATTGCAGGTACAGACTTGAGTCCCCCCCCCCCCACGTTCATATCTTATTTTCTAGTTAGGTACTCTGTATTATATTAACACAACAACTTTATTGAATTCCTCTTTCTAGATGGTAGTTTGTGTTTTAAATGATTGCATCCATATTCCATACATCCATCCATTCTCAGTATTTGTTTGTATATCCGTCAAATTTAAAAGCATAAAACTAAAGACGACTAAAGATTAACGATTCTCATTTTACGATCACGAGTGTGACAAAAAAGACAATAAAATTAAAACATGCAATGTTTATAGAATCCTTAACTATGTTCTTATTTTAAAAATTAAGAAAAGGTCAGAAAAAAAAGTCATTTGCTTCACCGGAGGGCAAAATACATTAAGTAAAAAAATATATATTCTTATTATTTTTTTAAATCTAAAGACTATTTTTATCAGCTAGATTCGTACTAAAAAGCAATTAATAAAACAAGTATTTGATGTCTTGATTACGATGCTCAACTGTTTCAGTTGATAATAAAATATTTATATTTATATTAATGATAAAGCAGCCTATAAAAGTTAAATTTAAATCGAGAGAAACACTATAGGCGGTCTAATAAATGGTATTTTTACTAAGCAGTATAGATCCCATTTCTTCTAAACACACGTCAGAGAAGACATCGTCGCGTCGTAGTGATTACATCCTGCTATTATACCTTACATTGAGTTGGTAACAGAAATCAGATAATGCTATTTTACAATTATTTTAAGACTAAGCACTTTATGTTCACCATCTAAATGAAGTTTTACTGTAACGTAATCCTTTTTGAAAACAAAGGAGGGAAAAGGCACATGAATTTAAAAAGAATCACGTGCGACCAATTCTTCGAAGCAGGTTGTTTCTAAGTTACGCTTTATATTAATACCCTGAGCCTCTATTTCATTAACTATAAGTAATCCACTTTACTTATCTTGAGCGTAGTAAAAGTTTTTCAGTGATCATTCTAACTTCGTTAGATTTAATGTACCCTTTGTCAAATGTTTCATTCTGAAAACATTCATTTACTTCAAAGACTAGAACCACGAATATTACACAAAATGTAAATTCCATTATAACACAGCATTAGAGTTAGCTTTTAAGCTCCGATAAATCAAATTCCCTCTTCACGAGGGGTATTATTCAAAATCATCTAACCTCTCGGCTATATCGATCTTACCTCGCATATAATTAGTGTGGGGCACTACTTGATTGAGGATTGCTTGCAGTTGAGTGGGCACGAACTGAACTGAGCTGTCGGTTGTGCCTTTTCGGTTGCAACAGTTCTGATTTGTTTACGGACTGCTGACAAATAGAGTTATGCATTTGATGAATGCAGAAAGCATTCACGAAGTTCGTTTGTACTGAAAAATGAAAATAATGTTATTTACTACTGTGGGTGACGAATTAGTTCAATATTATGTCAAATGCATTTATTCAAGTAGAAGGTAGGTTCCAATTATGTGAAATTCCCAAAGTTTTTTCTTTTTACTTCCTTTTACGTAGTAAAGGAAGTATTGTGATCGCGAAAAAAAAAATCACTCAAATTTGAGTCTAAATTTTGATTTTGCTCACCCCCGAATGAATGTTCAGTAGTTTTTTCGACCTGTCAGCACGCGCATATGTACCTACCAACAAATAAGCAGCCGAAAAATCATTTTCAACCACCCCCGAGTTAATTACGACGAGTTTTCTCGTGACGTCTGTATGTACGTATGTGCGGATGTATGTGCGTATGTGTGTCGCATAACTCAAAAACTATATGCCGTAGAAGCTTCTAACTTAGTATGTAGGCTCTGAGGATGGTCTAGTTGTGCACCTCCTCTTGTGTTTGCATTCGAATGTTCCCAAGGGGGTGTTTTACCCCTTTTTTTGGGGTAAATCAGTGTTAATTTCAATGCAGACTCAAGTGATATGAATTGGCGCGACCACTTGGCGATATGCTGCCACGCTTTTGGTTGTCAAGTGTTTGACGCCAACTTGGCGACCTATCGCCAAGTTGGTGACAAATTTGTCGAAAAAAAAATTTTTTTTCGGTTCATTTGGCGCTATTGACGATATTTTGCAAAAAATTCACTGAATGATATTAAAATCAGTAATATTTAGAAAAATAATCATTGTAAAATATTTTTTGCATTGTTTCGTGGCAGATTAGGGGAGTAAATATTTGAATTGTTACCTTGCTCACACCAATTACTTTTTTTAACACTTAAGGCAACTACTAAGAAATTTACTCGTAAAATTAAGTAGTGTGGGGTCCATACCAGATTTTTAAAAAAATCTTTCCGGTGCGGCTGAAAAAATACTGCAACAGATGACAATATCTTTGCGGACATTAAGACACATAGAAAGGTGCGGGAATTAAAAGACAATTGAAATTAAAATGCAATACAGAGCAAAAGAACTGGAATACATTAAAACCAGAAGAAAAACAAAATGATGAAGAAGAAAATACAGCAACTAGCAGTTCGACAGTCTGTTCAAGCAGTCTCTTGCTTCCGAACAAAAATTCAAAAGTAAGCATGTGAAGTTGCAAAAATCAGCACATAAGTACTTGAATACTGAGAATAATCCATAAAATGCATAGAAATATAGGGAAAGATACAAAAGTATTCTACTAATATAAATTACTAGGGCTGTTCAGTAAAGAATGATCTTTTTTTTTTCTCTCCAAAAAACGCGTTTTGACAAACGTTTGTGCGCAAAGTAGTCCGTGATTGCGCATTCCCGATGCAAATATGTGGTTTTGGAGGTGTTACATTCTATCCAGCCCTCTCCATATACCTCAGGTTTAGATGTTAACGAGTTCCTTAAGTATCCAAAGCCAAAAACACACTACCAGGATGGCCTATCTCTCCTTCAGAGGCGATGGCGGAAGCTTCGGAAACGATTTTTAAGGATGTGTTCAAAAATGTCTTTCAGCATGTCTTTGAAGACAGAGAAAAGGGTCTAATAGGTGAATTTCATGTAATAGAGACCCATTTGAAAAATGCCTTCAGCATTTGAAGGATTAGTTAACATATTTTTTTTTAGTTTATTTGTGATCATTTTTTACTGAACAGCCCCATTCTTACTGAAAAAAAATTACACAAATAGAACATTTACATGCAATAAAACGCTCCATGAAACTAGCAATAACTCGCTCACAGATGTCTGGTGTCACGTAAGCAATAACGAGAATGATTTCTGCCTTCAATTGTTGAATGATATGCGGTTTGATAGCGTACAGTTAAACTTTCATACATACAGAAAAAAAAAATGTAAATCTTTTATATTTTGAACTCTAATTATGTTTTTCGCTAAGAAGAATTATGATAGGTTTGTGCGTGTGTAGGTGGTCGTGTGTTAGTGTTTCTTCGCCACCTTGTTCTGGGGCATGGGGATGGAGCAAGGTAGTGGAGATGGAGCACCAGGAAGCGAGAGGTTGGCAGACCGCCAATCGGAAAAAGGAGCCATAACGGCAACTGGGATCCAAACAGAAAATTTATAGCAAATTTTTATTGCTCAAAAATGACAAAAAAAAGTAAGAAAAAAAAGTCCAAAGGGGTAACTTCAAATTTACCGTATCTGCCGCACTCCATGTCAAAAAGTGCAGCAGTAAAGAAAACAACAATGGCTAATCAAATCGAAGTGCAGTAAATACTATAAATTATAACAACAGAGCTGCCAACAAAGCATCTAAGAAATGGCACCAGATTCAAAAGTTGAGCTCTATAGTTGAATACGTGGTTTGTAGCCGTCTGACAGTCGTTGAATAACTCTGCCGCATATACTACTAATCCTTTCAGTTGTCAATCTATTTTCTCTCCTAAGACAGCAACTGAAAAACTAACGCACACATTTTCGTTAATAAAGCTCTGTCGTTTAGTATTTCTATTGGATTTAAAGCATTTGACCTGTGAACAGATCGATTAAATCAAACATTAAAAAAAAACTATCCCCTAAATGTCTAACCTTTTTTATGACATGTTTGAAAAACGTAGTTAGTTCTATCCTCCGAATAAGGAAAATTTTAACACCTGACTTAAACCAACAAGAAATCCGCATTTAAAGTATTTTCACATTCACACGAAGTAGACATTTCGATATAACTGTTTCAATTACCTGCCTCAATCGCTGACTCTGAGACAAATTCTTGTTCGTTAACTTGGACACTCATCTATTTCTCATTGACATTCCGGCACCGGAAAAATAACAAGTATTACTAACTTTCGTTCATCTTACAATGTTACTTTGAAGTTTTAAAACACTTGTTGTACTTGAAATTGAAATTCACGATACAATGAATTTGAACAGAAATATTAAGAAACAAACGCTCACATCCTTAAAGATGCTCGATCAAATTATAACTCCAGATATTTAAAGCAACATTTTCAGTTATCTGTATTTGAAAGCCTTATCGATAGCTATTGAAAATTAAGAGCTCATCATTGTAATTTACAAAAATGTTCATTAGAGAGATAGAGATTTACCTGACCATAAAATAGCAATCAAATCACGAAGGGATTTCTTGAGGTACATTTTCTTCTTTGCTAAATAAATCGTTTTAAATTTTGATAAAGCATGAAGCATCTGATTTAGAGATGTGTAGGTAAGGGTTGGATTAATAGTATGAAAGAGAAAATTTAAGCGTGGAATATTCTTTTATTATAATTAATACAAAAAATAAATCAAAAAAAGCGCAAATGTATGAAGTCTAAGCTTCAAGAACTGCTTTGCACTAATTTGAATTGAAGAAATAAATAATTAAAATGTTTAGACATTACCGTTATAGAACTCATATAGTTTTATAAAACTATTAGTCGACAAAATGATTTCATTATAAATGATAAAATATTTGATAGCTATTATACAGTATTAAAAGACGTTAAGATATGACATTTTTTGGGCAAAAACTTGCTGCGCCATTGTTTGAAATATTATATTATAGTGAAATTTCGGTAATTTTACACTACTGGCTAAGTTAAAAGGTAATATAATGATTTCATGTATGAACATTTGAAGGTAGGTATTTTAAACTGCGAATGAAATGAAATGTCTCAAACCGATAGTTACAAATACTATTTATTTTCTATTTAGCTTTTTTCAAAATATTCTTGCTTGAAACTTAGTGCAATATTTTCATTATAATAATTTACCTTTTAAAGGATAGATTATAATAAATTCAACTCATCCACAGCTGCAGTCACTGATATTGCAAATAAAAAAGTTCTATTGCCTGAAAAATATTTCAGAAGTTCTTTTTAGAAAAACTGTTTCCGATTATTTACATATTTTATGCGCAAGTAAAAATAAGTTTAAGTATGTTAATTAAAAAGACTTTAAACTGATGAAGGTCATTAACGCAAAATACATTACTGTAAATAAAATTTGAGTAAAATCCGCGTTCTTTTTATGTTTCTTAAAAAAGTCAAAGATACTATTTTCAGTTACTTTTACCTCGATTACGATTTCCAAGCATAAATACATAAACACTTAAATACTTTTCAAGAGAAACTGGCATGTAAATTGTTTCATACTTACATTTTCATTAAAATAAAATGAGGCAAGAAATAAATTTTTCATGATAAACAAAAATCCTTACTTATTTGTCATTTTTGCAAAAGACAGAATTATTTAAGCAAAGCAAATTCTTATAAGTTTTATCGCAGAACGATAATACTTGCATGTCTTGCCTCAATCGCAAACTCAGTTTCTCTTCTCTCATAAAAATTGCCATTAAATATTCAAACCACTGTTTTATGGAGTGTAGAAAATCAAAACTCTTGAGTGTTATTTCTTACATGCTCATAAAATACTGTCGTTTACTTCGCTTTTACTTTCTTCTTTTTCAAAAATATTTTAGCATATTGCTGATTTTTAGAGCTGAGGTTTTATTTTTCTGGAAAATGAAGCTTTAAAAATGTATCAGATAACACAAAATGGTACACTTAACTTGAAAAATATTAAAATATTCATGTGCGGTATGCATACATAAGATAGCACACAATTGTGCATCAGGGAAACGTATTGCATATTTTTCACATTAGAAACAATTACATGTCCTAATAAATTTCAAGTATTTTTGTTCCATGAAACATATTGCTTTGTTGACAAATATATATTTTTAAATTTTTATTTGACTTGGCATAATAACTTGCTGTTAACGCTCAATTTTGAGAAAAGCTTGGGACCATGAAGCATGTTTATGAAGAATAATTAAATTGCTTCAATAAAAGCGTATTTTAGGATGGTTATAGCTGCTTGTACATTAGAGGTTATATTAAAATCGGGCATAAAATATAAGTTGAGATACATTATTTGGTTAATTATTTGTATACTCAGAATATATTAATATCGAGCATAAAAGTAAAAGTTGAGATACATTATTTGGTTAATTATTTGTATACTCAGAATATATTAAAATCGAGCATAAAATATAAGTTGAGATACATTATTCGGTTAATTATTTGTATACTCAGAATATATTAATATCGAATATAAAAATATAAGTTGAGATACATTATTTGGTTAATTATTTGTATACTCAGAATATATAATTATCGAGCATAAAAGTAAAAATTGAGATACATTATTTGGTTAATTATTTGTATACTCAGAACATATTAATTTCGAGCATAAAAATATAAGTTGAGATACATTATTTGGTTAATTATTTGTATACTCAGAATATATCGTGGGCTACAAGTGAAACACACTAAGTCAAAATTATTAATTTTCAGATTTTTAGCTTATCTTACACACAAAAATGAGCTGTTTCTACTGGTGAAACCCACTAAGTCATATCTTTATTATGCAATGCTATACTAGTGAAACACACTAAGTCGTATAATTAATGATAATAATTAATGCCCTACCATTATCATGCTGGGGATAATAATATAAAATAAGCATGCCAGAGTCAAAAATGGTTCGTAATAACCAAAAAATACCATTACTATAATTTAATTTGATTTAATTATGTCAATTCCAAAGAAGTTAGAATAAAAATTTTTTGATCAGCGTTTTCTCAAAATCATGTTTTTTGACTTAGCGTGTTTCACTTGTAACCCCACGACATTAATTAGTTGTTTTGATGTAAATAAAATATTGAAAAAAAAAAAAGACTCCTGTGTACAAGAACTATTAGAAAAATATCCAACCTGAGATGGTTTTGAGACTATACTAATCATTCTCAAAATTTTTGATACCCATATTGTAAACCTACGAAAAAGAATATTTAGTACACATTAAAATTAACAAACAATTAAGAGATTTTACGTACATAATTTAGTATGCTATTTGAACTTCTGAAAATTATATTTTATATGCTATTGTTCTGAGGAGTTTTAAGATGGCAGATCTGTATCTTTACCAGCTGCGGTGTTCATAATGCTGCATTCATTTTTAAACCAATTAACTAAAATTAATTATAAAACTTGATAAGTTTGGATGAGTAATTAATTGAAAATATCATGTTCTACTTTATGGATAAACTCTTGACAACGCAGAAATTAATGTACAAACTTTATATTTTGGTAATGCAAAGATTAAAAGCATTGAACTTCTTTGCTTTGATTTGTACAAAGCATAACAGTTTATATTATGTTGAAAACGATGCTGTGACTTCTTGGATTGATATTTTCGTAAAAACGTAGAAGTTGCTTTATTTCTTAACACATATTTTTCCCTTTCTGGATTAAAAAAAAATCTGTCCCAAATAATCACAACTTAGGTAAATTCTGTCCTATGATCCACAAGTTATCACTTCCAAAATATTGCGAATAAATGTTAATTTTATGCTTGATAAAATTAAATGAAACTGACTTCACCGTAGCAGTCTCAAAATACGAAACGACAATTAACAAACAAAACGTGACATTATATAACTAATAGTACACGTCAAGCTATCAAACTGATATAATTAAAAATATATTTGACGCATACTTTTAACCCATTAATGCCTGACATTTTTTTTTCAACGATACTTTGTATAATGGTTACAAATAGTGTTTAATGGACAGGAAAAAAAGTTAAAAAATTATCATGTAAAAAATTAATTTTTTATTTAAGAAAGAAAAATCGTCCCTAAAAAGGGACGCTAGGCACCAGAGGGTACATACTTTTTTACCAAAATTTTTTTTCTGCCTACGATGTAATATTGAAAATGACAATTTATAGGAAGAAATAAAAGCAGCAATTAACATAAACTGGGAAGTAGATGCAGAGAACAAGGAAATATTGGTGTTGTTGAGCATGAAAGTCAGCAAAACATTTGTTCTGCAAACCTACGTATTGCATTTGCTGCATTCCGATAAGCTCTTTTACTTCAATGGGCACATCTTACCTGAGTCTTATTTAAAGCAATATAACAACTAGCCTCATAATACCTAACTCAACTCTCTTGAGCTCAATGCGTGTTGTACAGCAGCTTCTAAAATAAAAATGAAGAGCTGCTACCACTATTTTTTAGAGTGGATCAAAAACCGGTAGTTCCCGATATTTGATGCATGGGATCTTTTTCCCTATGCAACGATTGTATTGAGCAACCATATATGTTTGGTTCATCAATTTCAATTACTTTCTTTTCGCTATTGGACAATCACTTAGCCTTTACAATAGGATAAACTCCATGAAGATTCAATGCAATAGTTATGACATTGCTATTATTCCACCGAACCAACGTAATATTATTTTATTTGTCATCGACATTTATTCAAAACTTCCTCTCTTTTCTTTTTTGAACAACGTAACTTTAGTTCATGAGCATTTTTTAATCCGATTCTCGCACAAAACCTTGCTGAGACAAATAATCACGTAGGAGCGCAAGAGAAGTAAATAAATTGTCACAGTAGAGATCAAAATTGGCATGCTTAGGGAATTCTGAAATTAAATCTGCAACCCCCCCCCTTTTCTCAAACAACAGACACATATGCAATCCTTGAATTCTTCATCCAGGTGAAATGCTAAGCTTCTGAAACAGCTTAGGGCTTCTTCAACAGTCAGATTAAACAATAACAAACACCAAAATGCATAATGGAAAAGTAATTAAATACAACGAATAATTAGTGTTTTAAAGAATTACATTTTTGAAATAGCTTTCTTTCAAAATTTACCTTGAGTACTTTTTGTAATTAAAAAAAAAGAAGAGAAAATATTTAAGAACATTGTATAATTAAGTTTATATATAGTAATTAATTTAACTTAGATTTTGAAAATAAAATAAGTTTTAAAAATGACAATTATTATCTGTTTTTCAGTCTAAAAACATTTACTAATTTTTTTTTGCTATAAATTATAGATTCTAAGCAAGAAATCAGCAACGGTTAAACAATGCAGCCTTTGGTGCCTAGCGTCCTTTTTTAGGGACGTTCTTAAATTGCTATAAAATCCTAAAAAAATTTAAAATTTACAAAATTGCAAGAAAAGGTAAACTAAAACATCGATCAAAGTAGCACATATATCAAACACAGATAGAGTTACTTGTTAATAACTTTAAAAACTTAGCTTTTTGTTCTTGAGATTGTGAACGATGTAATTTTTTAAAAAGATCATAATCAAATGGCTACAGATCACACTTTACAGCGGTTATGTGTTGCAATCTGTTAATACAGAATTGAAGCAATACCAAAGTAATAATTGAACACAATTATTTGGTTGAAATGTTCATTTTTGGAAAATTCAGACACACTTTTTGAACCGTCCCTAAAAAGGGACGCTAGGCAGTAATGGGTTAAGTTCAACGAGGGTAACTTACGTTACCTGCACGTGTCGGTAACTTATGTTACACGTTTTGATTGTAGCACAAAAAATTAAATAGACAATATTAAAAAAAAACTTTAACTATTTGCTTAACACACACTTATAAAATAGAAAATATAGCATTGTTAACATTGCATTGCCCTTTCTTTATGCACCTCACGAACTTTAACATGTTTTTGGTAACTTACGTTACATAGAACAGTGTATTTTTGAAGTTAACATAAATCACTTAATTTACATGAAAACACTCGTTTTAGCAATTCACAATATTGAATTACAGTGTAATAATCAATATTCTTCCTTTAAAACAGTTATCTAAAGAAAAAAAATTGAAACTTACCAACGTTGAAAGATTGACCGTTTGCTTTGCCAAAAGTTAAATATTCCATTTCCAACTTCAAAGTGCTGCCAAAACTAAAATACTACATTCTTGACAAAAAATTAGTATAAATAATAAACTTCTAACATTTTTAAACCAAAAAATATGCAAAACAGACGCATTGCTGTAATTTGATTTTTCCAACGCTTTTCCACACTTGCATGGAATTGCCCATATGGTTACTTACCACCATAAAAATATTACATACACCAAATTTTATCAAAATACGAGGACATGGGTTACAAAATACCGTTTTCCTGGGTGATTTGACATGGATTGACCCTAATATTACTGCAACTTTACTGTGATAAACTGTAAAATTGCTAGTTTTACAGTTAAAAACTAAAATTACTATTTTTTTTTCAGTTTATTACTGTGTATTTTACAGTTTTAAACTGGAACGTCTGCTGCCAGTAATATACTGTTATTTTTACAGTACAATACAGCTAATTTTATGGTGATAAACTGTAAAATTGCTAATTTCACTGTAATAAACTAAAATTGCTAGTTTTACAGTGATAAACTGTAAGATAGCTAGTTATGATTGTGCATTTTAGTTTCGAACTGAAAACTCTGCTTTCAGTATTATACTGTAAAACGAACAGTTTAATTTTTGCAGTGTGCAGCATAGCTCTTGAAAGTTTATTAATTGTTATCAACAGCCATTCCAGCAAGAAAAGAAAACCAAAACAAACCCTCAACAAAAATAATATTTTCTTAGTTTCTACAGTTATACGTTTAATATTAAAATCATACTCAAACGGAAAAAATAATAACATATGTCTTGATGGTTTCCACGAAAAAATCTTTTAAGTGAATAGAATGGGGAAAAAAAACAAAATAGAAAACATTTTAGAGTCGAAAACGATTTAAATTAAATGCTGCATTCAATGCTATTAAAGTACGCGTGAAAATACTTTGTTGTACATTAAATTCTATTTTCTCGTTACTAAGGTTAAATAAATTATGAATTATATTAAAATATTTATTTAAAAAACTTATAATTATTTACAATTGATATGTCTAATCGTTTACAATGAACCAGAAATTAATTCAGTAGTAAATGATTTACCATATTCATACTACAACAAATAAATATTGAAATTCTTATAGTACTTTTTGTTAGCGAACATCATGTTTTTGTCCCTCGAGAACTCGAAAAAAAAATGTTTAAGTTTGTCCCCGGTGGTCTGGCTATGGTTAGTTTAGGAACAAAAATAATCATTCTAACCGCATTTACATACCATTTTTTAATTCACTAATGCAATTGTTTTTCAAGTCTATATGTAAATTCAACCATCGCCAGTTTATGCAAATGAGCAAGTGGAGCCACATATTAAACTGGTGCGGACTGATGCGCAAGGGAAGATTGGAGGCTTGCTGAGCGCTGTGTTGTAGTTCGTCTGATGCCTGCCCGTGTGAAGTTGTACGTCTTCGTTACGTCCTATTTTTCATCAGGACCACCATCAAGAAGACAAAGTATAAATTTAATTCAGCTGGTATTGATTTTCACTGGTGACTGGATCTTCTGCAATAACTTCCATCATTATAAGTATTTTCTATTTTCTGTTTTATGGATGCACGAATGTGTGCTTATGAGTTTTTGTAAAACTAAAATCTAGATTTTTGTTCATTGAAATTGGTCTGTCTTAGTCACCTCTCAAATTAGATCATGAAATACACATACAATGATCCAGTTTAAAGTTAGTTTTTACTTTTTCTCTAACACTTTTACGTTACTATACTCAAGAGAATATTGTCAGGGGAAAAACAGCGTGAATATTTTGTCAATGTAGTGTACGTTGTTTCAAACAAAATTTCTTCTTCGGATATTTCTCTCTGAACATAGTGAAAAACAATATCGATGCACTTTTATCTCTCAAAATATGGTCCCTCTCGATAATTCTGAAAACTTACAGCATGTGTTTCTTCCAGGACAAGTTACAAAGATATTTGATCACAGCTGTGTTTAAAAGTAAATAATGTAAAAATGTTTAGTAGAAAGTTGCACTTTATGTCCCTGCACTGAGGAATAATTAATGTACATTTTCTATTCGGATCTCTTATTAGACTCTAATTATTTTAATTTGATGAGTACAGAGGCTGAAAATGTGTAGCGCATGTCGTCAGACAAGACACGCACTCATTTATGTTTCTGCACTGCAAAAAAAAAAAAAAAAAGTTGTTTTTACAGTATTACACTGGAAGCAGAGATTTTACAGTTTATTACTGTACAATGAGCAATTTTTCAGTTTAGTATCATAAAATTAGCTGTAATATACTGTAAAAAAAAACAGTTTAATACTGGTAGCAAAGGTTCCAGTTTAAAACTGCAAAATACACAGTAGTAAACCAAAATGAGTAGTTTTAAACAGTTTGTTACAATAAAATGCGCTGTATTATCCTGTGAAAACAACATTTTATAGTTTGCAGTGTATCACATATCCGCAGGCATTTAAGAGCACACAGTATTTTTCGAAAAATCTGCTTTTATGTAAGCAGTTTAATGTGAGAGTTGCCAAATATGTTAAACAAAAACATGAATTACGAATTATAAGTTCTGTTTTACTCGGTTACCACGAAATGTCAGAATTTCACGAATTTGTTTGTTTTAACCGTTATTCTAACAACCGTAAACAAGTGAGAGCATGCAAAAAGAAAGGAATACCCCCTTACCTGTATAATTTAAAAGAGAATTACTTCTATTTATTATTGCCCTGTAATCTAATTCTTAGTATACTCAGAAAAAAAATCTTAAAATTAGCCTTTTTAAAAAAATCTGACAGTGAATGATGACTTTCAACAATGGAGCTACAGTTCATGGAAGATAGACAGTTTTATCGTTCAGAGACAGAAAATCGAAATTTTCCCAGCTAAGCAAGTGTATGAATGCTATTCCCAGGACTGCAAAATATAGACGTTGTTTTTGCAGTAGAATACAGCTAATTTTATAGTAATTATACAGTAATAAACTGTAAAATTGCTAGCTACAGTAATTAACTGGAACTTCTGCTGCCAGTATTATACTGTTATTTTTACAGTATAATACAGCTATATTTCGGTATTAAACTGTACATGTACTATAGCTAGATTTACAGTTAAATATTGTGCTTTTACAGAATTTAACTCGAACTATTATACTTTTAGTTTTTGCAGTGAGTATAAGCAATTCAAAATTTGCCACCTCTAACTTCACAAAATGTTTAATAATTTCTACCTAAAGGAAAAATACACTATTCAATCACAAAATATTTTAGTGACATCAGAAACTTTTGTTCGTCTTATCCGAAATTTGCATTTTAATGCACGTATTATGTGTGAAGATTTTAATGTTATTAAATAGCGAACTGAAACTCAAACAAAATGTTTTAGCCCTAATTTTTTATTATTTGTAATCGTATTAAGTGTTTAACTATACATTTTTAGAAATTGAATATTGCAACTCTTGAAGTCTTTTCGAGAAAAATCAACAATTGTAGAAGAACAATGTAATTCTAGTGCTTTGAAACAAGACTTCAATAGTGCTTAAAAGTACTTGAAGATAGTGCTTGAAAACCTGTACAGGGGTCGGAAATACAATTTTTAAATCATTCAAGTTTGAAACGACATAAAATTCTCTTGAATATATTAGAGTTGAATTTGTTAATTAATCAAACTAATTAGGTTTGAGACTTTTAAGTTTTTCTGACAACACTCTTCACAATATTCTCTAAGTAAGAGAACTCCTCTCTGTATTGCGCTTGCCCACCAATGGTACTTAAAAAATATAAGTGGAAAAGTTTGTATTGTTTGTGTTGAAACACAAATCAAAAGTTGTAGTATAACCTGCAACAAGTTTAAACCGATAAAAAACATGTCTTTTTTTAAAAATTATTTATTAATGAAAACAAAATGAAGGAGAAAATATTTTTCAGATAAGTATAAGAGTCCTCTCCCCCCCCTCCATGATGTCAAATCTAATTAAGATGTTCTTTTTTTTAAGTAAAAATTTCCAATAGACAAAGGAAAAGCCCAATGTATCCGAATGAGCGATATGTCGAAGCGAAATGTAACTGAAAATGTAGGAGTTACTGCACCAAATTTTGAAAGATCTGAGTGAAAACATAGATCAGTATCAGGATCGTAACAAACTCACTTTTCTTATTTCATATATGCAGATAGCTCTAACAAACATCGTCTCTCTCTATTTTTTGAAATCGAAGTCGAATTTCCAATAGCATTACTTCATTATCGAACAGTGTGTTTTCGAGATATGTTTTCCAGCTGATAATGTACAGGCCCAAAAATCGTTAGAACGAATTACATTTAGAAGTTATTTTTCACATTTTGTCCGAAGCAAAATTAGATTATTTTGTTTCAGCTTGGAAGCTGAGGCAAAAGCTTCTGCTGAATTGCTTTTATATGTAAAACTGTTAATACACGAACTTGTGCCTTTTGAGCATGACATAAATGTACATATAGGTTGTTTATAATGTTTTGAAACATTTATATAATAAAAAAAAAGACTTTAGATTTAAAGCATAATTATTTTTCTGTGTTGAGCTCTATCTTTTTGTTCTCTCAATTTTTTTCCCCTTTTTAATACATTTCTATGTATGTCTTAAAATTTTCGAAAGCAAACTTTTACGCCATTAGTTTCTCTTTGTAGTTTTATGTTGGATATTTCATAGGGTTATTTAAAAACGAGTTTACCCCCAATGTTTCTTAAAATGAGTAAGTAATATAGTTTGGTAGATAAACCGACATATTATGTGATGCACGAATGATTTAAACCAACTTTTGTATTATTCTGACATCTATGAAAAAAATGTCAATCCCCTTTCAAGAAAATGCATTTCCTTGGGCCGCTTTAAACACAATTTACTAAAAAATACTGCTTTTTATGGTTTGACCCATTTTTGCATAACACCGCCAATTTGATTACATGAATTATATAGTAATTATAAAAATACAAGACAACGTGCCCAAAAGTACAAATAAAATATTAAAAAAGAGTTTGAAAACTCTAGAAAATAGCTATTTCGGGGCTATTACAAACTAACCTCCACCATCAGTGCGAAAAGAGGTAGGTTCAATCGACCACAGTCAAGTGAACCAGGAATGCGAGAAACGCGAAGGTAAATAAACAGAACAGAAAGAGTAGGTACGCATTGTTTCGTACACAAAATTCTATAGCACGTTGTGCTAGATTTTACGCTATATCAAAGGTACACAAGCCACTTGTTCCTCTTCGTCCCATAGTTTCCAATATTGGTACTGCATCCTACAAACTGGCTAAGTCTTTGGTTTCTGTTTTTTCACCTCTCCTGTCCAGCAACAGTTTTACTGTCAAGAACTCCATAGAATTTGTCAATAAACCCCGTAGTTTCCAAATTAGCAACCACATAATGGCTTCTTTCGACGTTATAACTCTCTGTTTACTAACGTGCCTGTTGAAGGGGCGTTAGATTGCCTGAAAATAAGAATGTCTGAACATCATTTTTCACATTTTGAAATCAATGAATTTACTCGGGCTTGCTTGGAACAAAACACCTTTATTTTTGATAACAATTTTTCCTGTATGTCTGATGGTCTTTCGATGGGCAACCCCCTTAGTACAATTCTAAGCGATATATATATGCATTATTTCGATGTCAAATTATTTAGGGTTTTACCGTTCGATTTTTACGTGAGGTACGTTGACGATGTGTTTGTTTTTTTGGACTCGTCTCTCCGTGACCTTGACAATCTTTTATCTGTTTTAAATTCCATAGACCCGCACATCGAAATTACCATAGAAAATGAATCTGACTGTCATCTCTCTTTTCTGGATATTTCCATCACTCGCCAAGATAATACTATCGACACTACTGTTCTTTGCAAACCCTTTGCTGTTACTCTTCCCTCATATAAATTATCTGCTCATCCCCCTAAACAGAAATTAGCTGTTTTTAGAACTTTTGTTTCCTGTGCTTTGTCCATTTGTTCCAATTCTAGTTTACTTTCTGCTGAGCTTAATTATTTGAAAAGCATTGCTATGGACCGGGGGTTCACAGTCGGTGTCATAGATAACATTTATAAGAAATTAATCAGTCTTACTAGTCGAAATCAAACGCCTACTTCGGGGAACTATTCAAACACTGATGTTTTACCATATTTTCCCAGAATCAGCTTTCAGATTGCCAGAATGTTAAAAAAGTTCAATTTTTCTGTCGCCTTTTCTCCAGTGAATAAATTGCAGTTTTCGCAACTCAAACATCCTGTTCAGGGTCTTGATAGATGGGGTATTTATAACATTTTATGCCAGTGTAAGTTAACTCATATAGGACAGACACGACGTGATCTAAAATTACGAGTTAAGGAACATGAAAATTACTTTAAAAAACAGGATTTCAAACGCTCTGCCATTGCCCAGTACTGTTGATCATGTGGTCATATATTTGATTTTTCCTCTGCTAAAATTATCCATAGTTGTTCTTCGATTTTTGATTTAGATTTTTGGGAATCCTATTATAGCTGGAAAAATTATAATTCAGTTGTCAACGATCTGTCTAGCACCCCTCCTTTCCGAAACATTTGGAAATCTTTTATTTAAAAACTTTTTCGTGTGACGTAATCTTTGTAGCGCAGTTGTCCTTTTTAACCCATGACGTAACAGTTTCTGCGTACCTACTCTTTCTATTCTGTTTATTTACCTTCGCGTTTCTCGCATTCCTGGTTCACTTGACTGTGGTCGGTTGAACCATCCTCTTTTCGCACTGATGATGGAGCTTCATTTGTAATAGCCCCGAAATAGCTATTTGCTAGAGTTTTCAAACTCTTTTTTAATATTTTATTTGTACTTTTGGACACGTTGTCTTGTATTTTTAACTTCATTAATTGTTCAAAGTTTTCGACTGCTTTTCTTACAAATTAGTAATTATATAGTTTTGCACGATAAACTATTTTTCTATTATCTCTGCTGCTTTCTACGTATTTTGTCTTAAAACAAAATGTTTGCTTCCTTTCTTTCTTTATTTCTTTTTGTCCTAAAATATAAATGAAAACCCGAACACGAGAGGGAAAAAAAAGTTTTATTTACTTAAGTAAAAATCATAAAGGAAGAAAATATCCAAAATAATCCAATATTTGTATGATTAATTAATACCTCAGTTAGCAAGAAATATGTAAGAAAAACCCTAGTACTTGTTAAAATAATGAGTGAGAACAAAAAAAAAAAATCCTTAAGTAAAATGATATTCTAAAAACGATTTAAAATATAATAACATTCCGTATTTTTTTCTGACAAATTGAATTTTACACACACTGCTTATTAAAGATTATGTTTAATTTTTTTCGCTTGAGAAAGATATACACTATCCCAAAAAGTTATAATTTCTGTTTAATTAATTTCAAACATTAATTTCCAAATTAAGACTCTAAGCGAAAAAAGACCTATTGCTTTCGATTTAGTTAAAGTAAAACATGATGGATTTTCAAAAATTGTACGAAAAGAGCTTCACACAGTCATAAACACATATAAAAAGAAGTATCTTTTCTAGTTCGATTTGGATAATTACACGATAGCCTGAAGCAAGTTCAACCTTCTTTCATTCACTTTACCGAGCTCTTCACTCTTCCATGCTAACAGGCAATTAATATAACACGCATCAGTGATAAAACCTTAGATACGGAAACGGTGTTAAATAAAATTAGTTTCGAAAAATGAGCAAAATGTTTCTTTCTAAATTAATTTTAGTTTCCTACCGTGTTCGTTTAAGTAATATATATATTTTTTACTTAATAGCAAACGTTTTGTTTAAGCTCCAAATTCTTAAAAGATTTCAACTGGGGCAATGTCGTGAAAATTTGATCCATCAAAGGAAATTATTGGAAAACATGCATTCTTAAAAATTGTAAGCTGTTAATTCTTACTAATAAGGTTCTTTTACGTTTGCTGTGAATCGTGTATTACGCATTTTTACGGTTTGTAAATAATAACCTTTGCTTTTAGTTTTTCCGACAAAGTGTATCTAAGAAATTACCTGCCGAGAAATGCCTGTTTGAAGCTTCACAATTAAAGTTCATATCACAAGATCATACTTAATTAACTCAAAGTGATGCTAAAAAAGCAATGGTATTAAAATAATGTTTAATAGTTTATTATACTTACAAGTTATCTTTTAAAAGCATTTCGAGGCTCAAAACTTTTTCTTTTCTTCAGATTAAGATTTACTTTTAAATTCTTAACTTTACTTTTAAATTCCTAATGGCAAGGCAAAAAGGTAAAAGAAAACTTTGTGTATATGCGGGTGTCCTTCAGACTTAGACTGACGTAAAGCTAAAAATGGTCGAAATCCTGATAACGAAATTTTCAACTATATGTCATGATGATAAGGTATGTTGAAACTCTCCCGGACGCTTTTCGGAAATTAGTCCTATACTAGCTGCTAGGGCAGCTAGATTAGCTTCCTGCGGCATGTTGATGCATAACATCCCCCTTCTCTAACTTTTACCTCATTCTGAAGTTATATTATTTGATATAATTTAATGTTCATTCGATTTCAAGACATACCACGCACGTGGCCCGACGTTGCACGGGCACTTCGTGCCCTGAAAGTAGTGAGGAAAATTTCAAGAAACTACTCCCTGCCAAGGCAGCTCGCTAACAGGCGCTACACGCCTTTACTTTTTCCTATATAAAAAAATCATTCGAATTGTTGAGATGCTTCGCGCCTTTAAGATGGTGAGGAAAGTTTCAGTAAGTTCAGCTCGCTCAAAGGAAAAAAGCAGACATAGATACTCAGTTTTTAATATAAGTAGATGGCTTTTCAACAAATGAATGTTTCAAAATATTACAAGTAGCTAGCGATAAAAATACTATGTAAGTGGCCCGCTTATGAGTTTCGTGTTTGATTTAGTTAAGCTTTTATTCAAAATTCTCATTATCATTGTTATCACTGTTTCATAGCTACCACGTTTCAACAATGGATTTCATATTTAATCATTTATTAGGCTTAATTTGACTACTTATTAGTTGATATCTTCGCTAATTAAAATCGTATAATTATATAAATTGAAACTAATGAAGCCTGAAAAATTACCTATCTATCGGTGCCTGGTTCGACTTTCAGTTCATTGGCGTTCAGGAGAAAGAAGCGTGACATAGAAAGATAGAAAGATACTCAGTTTTTAATATAAGTAGATTTCTTATTGTATTTTTCTCTTTGATGACAATTGGGAATGTATGGGCTAAAAGAAACCTTCCCACAATTTTTTCAAAATAAAGTCTGAAAAATGCATTGATAGACTGTTTTTAGTGACGTAAAAAAGGAGGTTACAAGATTGGGGATCTCTCTCTTTTCCCCTTTTCTTAGTTAAGTCCTTATCTTCTTTCATTGTAGTCATTATCTATAAAAATGTTATGGAAAAACCCTCCGACTGTTCTTTTAAAACCATTTGAGTGTTTTTCATGGTAAAATTTTCAATTTCCAGTCTAATATTTTTTGTTTAAATGCAATTATTTGCGCCTCAGTAAAAGATAGAGGGGAAAAAAAGTTTCTGGTGATTAAAGAAAAGTTAAAGATTCTCGATTTGCTTGAACTACTATAACATGTACAGAAAAATACAACGTTAAGGAGACACAAATAAGCAGGGATACTGCAGACACGTGTTTCGGCGTTACAAGGAACGCCTTTTTCAATGCAAAAAAAAATTGAGCTTATGGATACACTCCATCCTTTTGTCGGATGTCTGTGCATTCATAAGCTCAAAATTCATAAACTCATTGTTTGCATTGAAAAAGGCGTTCCTTGTAACGCCAAAACACGTGTCTGCAGTATCCGTGCTTATTTGTGCCTCCTTAATGTTGTATTTTTTTTCTACATCAATAGCACAAAGGTATGTGTAAACTTTACTATAACATGCTTCGAAAAGTGGACAACAGTTAGGTAGGAGTGATTCTTTCATACGCGTAATTAAAAGTGGAGAAAAGGAAATCCTCCAAAGTTTAGAGCTTACCCTAGCAGCATCATCTCATTGGCCGATGATCGGCCATTCATCGAAACCCGATGAAATTCTCATCGGCCGATGCTCCAATATGTCTCATCGGCCGAGCAGAATCCGAGCAGCAAAATCCGATGAGAATACGATGAGATTTGGAGCAATTTACGAGCAGAACAGTTTCGTGCCGAGGAATTTCATCGGGAAACTTGATCGGAAGGACATCGTTTTCCGATGAAAAGTAGCTCATCGAAAACCGTGCTCGGATACTGATCGGAATGATGTCATCGTGCGTTACAGGATCAGTTTACGAGGAGTTTGTTGATCGGCCGAGCAAAATCCAATGAGTTGATGCTACTTGGGTAGTGTCTGAGGAAAATGCAAGCGTTTTGAAAAGGAAGTGGTTCTTGAACTCTCTTCCACTGATCATTGATTTTGTGCATCTTAACAGCATTCTATGTTGAATAATAGCTTGCATTAAAACACAGTTAAACTTAAGTTCTTAAAGTAATAATAAATAATGTATACATGAATAATAATTTAAATAGTTTGAGGTGTGATTGCGAATGTTTAAAGTAATTGGATGTGTTAAAAAAAATCATGTAGGGGAATATGGGGCAAAGTGAAATAGTTAAGTTTAAAAAAATTTGTTCTAAAAATTATTGTGAATATAGAAGGAATACTGTATTACAACTTTTGTTGAAATATTATTTTTCATCTTTAACAATCATTTTGCACTTTAAAAAAATGTTGAAAATGTTCACCTCAAAAAACATGGGGCAAAGTGAAAAACAAAATATTTTTCTTATGAAAAATTTTCTATTTGACGAATAACAGTAGTTTTCATCAAATGAATGCGAAAATAAAGAAAAAAATAATTGTTAGTGAAAAATAAACGAATAAGTAAATAAATTAATAAATGATTTAATTAATATGTGACAAAAAATAAATGAATGAACAAAATAGAGAATAAATAAGAAAATGATTAAAAAAGAAAATAATTAAGTAAAAGAGCGTAAATAAATTAATAAAAGAAAAAATACGTAAGTGATTTAATAAATGAATATATAAGTAAACGAAATCATCCATTTCACTTTGTCCCGCGTGCACTTGACAAATTACCTTGAATATTAAAAATAAAAGGAATGCCTAATATAAACTAAATAAGGACTGCACTGGACATCTTCTTATACATCAGTAGATCTCAATTAATAGTTTAAATTTTATCATTTTATTATAGCAAGAAATATTTTTGAATAGCAACGAATATTACGCTAAAGGTATCAAATATTAAAACTGGCTTGAATAATTTTATTTGTTGATCTTTGAAGTTACTTATTTTTTGACAAGTATTAACTATAAGTCTAGGAAATTAGTTAAAATGCTGCTAGATCAGTGGCGCTGAAAACTGTGAAAATGTTCTACCATTTCACTTTGCCCCTCTATATCACTTTACCCCACGTTCCCTACATAATCTTTTCCACAAAGCGATATTTCAGTTTACACGAGGGTTCTTGAAAACCACTCCTAGCAATATTCTAGACTCTACTGTATAATTCATTCATGCATGTCTCGAAAACAGGAAAAATGCGAAAAAAATAGCTCTTCATCACATCAGATTTAGTGCATTCTTTACTTAAAAACTATGTTAAAAAAACTTTTTCTGAAAAAACAAGTTTATATCGCAGCGTTGCGTTGCTAGCTTGACACTGTATGGATATTCCTGACATTATAGCATGTGCAGGGCCTGGAAATATTCGACTTTTACAGCTTGGAATCTTTTTACTTTTCAGTTTGATTGTCAGCTAGTTTCAGCATTGATTATGATTATGTTAACAACCGTATCTGCCTGTAACCGAAAAAATAAGACATTACAGCAGTACACTCTGCTGATATAAATACATTAATGTACACAATTTTAGTTACGGCAGAATATATTACGCTCTTTTTGTACATACGTTATGTCCTATGTGTTGCATCTGTTGGATACCAATGAGTACCGTGCCTTTTTCTGGTTTTGGTGAAAATATTTTCGTTTCCTTTACACAGACCTTCAAAGAAATAACGACAACAGTAATAATAATAATGTAAGACAGTAATTAATATGTGCAAAATATATTTTGTTATATAATGCAATTTTAATATACCAGGTGTCATAAAACGTAAAAAGTTCCCAGGTATGTAATGAACCAAAGTACTAGACTTTTCTCAACTTAAAGCATACTACAGGAAATCACAAAGCTTGGAGAAGTTTTAATGGGGAACATAGAATACGATGGGTTTCCCGCCCTCAGAAATAGATATTCGCCTTAGATATCCATCATTTATCCCATCACTATCCATCATTTGTAGTAAATAAAGTAGCATCATATTTTTTGTAAAAAGTGCCAAAAATACGTTAACCTGAAGTAGAATTAGATAGTGTTTGAAAAAAAAATTCTCGTTGAATACAGCAATTTCTATCTGCAGGTATGTATTTCATTTTTTAAAAAGTATTCATAGTTGTGAGCGAAATATTAAATGTTCATGAAATACATTGATTCTTTAACACTTTTTGTGACGATGTGTATATATTTGCACGTGTATTTTTTTGAATTAACATATCTGTGTAAATTCGTATCAACAGTTTCATTCATGAAATATGATAAAAAAGAGCTTCTTTCAAGCTGTAACATGAAACATTTTCCTAGCACAGCGTGAAGATTCAAAAGAAATATTTTTGAAAAATTCCGTCAGTTTTTCGTATTTTGTAACAAATGTAGGATCTCTTTATATGCGTAAAGGGACTAAAATTATTTGCGTAAAGAAAATTCCAGCAGTTATTACATAAAATATTAAGACAGTCAGAAATATTTCTGCTGAGATATCAAATCCTATTTCCTATCTGCCTTATAAAAACAGTATTAAACAATGAAACCCCTTCTTTATGACGACAATTTTTTTAAATTGTCATATTTTGACGATGGACTGAATTTCTCAAAATTTTATCACCAATTTTATTCTTTTCTTTTTCTTTCTCTATTATTCCTTTCAGTTTTACTCTTTACTGATTTAAATATAAAACATAGTTTGAAAATAATATAAGTTGTGTGGCAAGCAGGAGATATATATGGCAGTTATTTTTTCACGATTCCACTTTTTAATTCTATATTTTAATTTATTAAAATTTTAATTTTCAATACTTGTCTTAATCTTTATTTGGTGAACTAACTTTTTTTAATGCGTTGGGTAAATTTTAAAGATATCCCTAGCAGCATCATCTTATCGGCCGATGATCGGCCATTCATCGAAACCCGATGAAATTCTCAACGGTCGATCATCCAATATGTCTCATCGGCCAAACAGAATCCGAGCAGCAAAATCCGATGAGAATACGATGAGATTTGGAGCAATTTACGAGCAGAACAGTCCCGTGCCGAGGAATTACATCGGGAAACTTGATCGGAAGGATATCGTTTTCCGATGGAATGTAGCTCATCTTATTTTCATCGGGAAAGTTGATCGGAAGGATATCGCTTTCCGATGAAAAGTAGCTCATCGAAAACCGTGCTCGGATACTGATCGGAACGATGTCATCGTGCGTTACAGGATCAGTTTACGAGGAGTTTGTTGATCGGCCGAGCAAAATCCGATGAGTTGATGCTACTTGGGATATCTTTAAAAAACTACTATTTTAAGTACAGACTTCTAACTGTTATAATTTCCCATGAAGTAATCTAATTTGATAATTAACACTTTGTCAGAAAAAATAAATTACGAAAGACACCACCAGTAATAAAAGAGCTAAATATTAATTGTTATACCTACTATAAAATGAGCAAAACATAGTTAAATAAAACATTTCGTAAAATGTCAAAACGGAACAAAATAAAACAATTGGAAATTGCTTACGTGCTTTTTTTTTTTCTTCTTCCTTTTGTAGGTCGTGTTTTAATGTTTATATCTATAAGTTTTATGCATCACGAAACTTTTTTTTATAACTTTTATACGATAAACCTCTACTTTTTTTTAAAAATCATCGAAGGGATTTTTTAAAATCACTCCCTTGATGGAAATCTCCAAGACATAAAATCAACAATACTTTTTAAATCTTAGAAATCAATATTTTTACTTTTGTTTGAATCTTTTCATTACTTTTTCACATTGAAAGAACTCACATTCTGAAAGTTCAGTAAGTGAAAATCGTGATGTAATATTACTACACTTTTTGAACACATTATGAACATGGACACTTTCTCGCTTTTTTATGAACTTTTACAAGAACGTTTCACGAACAGCTTACCGAACACGTGAACAACGCATTTCAGAACACTTATTGGCTCCAGAACATTTTTTAACAGCATTATAAGACATTTTTAACCTTTTTCATACTGCACTTGACTTAAGCCTGAGTTTGTGATGTAAGCCTGGGAGAAAAGTATGCATCAATATAGAAACATATACAGAAGGTTAAAACGGTTATTAAAATGTGTTCAGAGCCCGTCAACTAGATGATTGATTTGAAAAAAATATCAAGAGGCACTTACCTAGCAGCATCATATCATCGGCCGATGATCGGCCATTCATCATAACCCGATTAAATTCTCAATGGCCGATGATCCAATATGGCTCATTGGCCAAACAGAATCCGAGCAGCAAAATCCGATGAGTTTTGATCGAAATACGATGATATTTGGAGCAATTTACGAGCAGAACAGTCCAGTGCCGATGACTTTCATCGGGAAACTTGATCAGAAGAATATCGTTTTCCGATGGAAAATAACTCGGCTTATTTTCATCGGGAAAGTAGATCGGAAGGCTAACGCTTTCTAATGAAAAGTAGCTCATCGAAAACCGTGCTCGGATACTAATCAGAACGATGTCATCATGCGTTACGGGATCAGTTTACGAGGAGTTCGATGATCGGCCGAGCAAAATCCGATGAGTTGATGCTACTTGGGCTATATCTTACTTTTATTAGTTCGTCTAACTTTAAAATAATACATAAAAAGGTCTGCTAATAAAATGTCCAAGCATATAATTGTCACGAGTGCAGCAATTACAGCATAACAAGTTGAAGATGAATCACAACCTGCAATTTAAAAGTACAATGATTAGTTGAACTATTCACAAGGTTACTGTTTGACGTTTAGTATCGTAATAGTATGTACATAGTTAATAAAATTGATATTAGCTGTAAAAATCCACGTTAGGGTCATCGCATAGAAATGTCAACCTCAGCCAAAGAAAAAAAAAAATACCGCACTGAAAAAAATATCAAAAAATGAATAAATAAATAAAAATCATATAACATAAAAAGTTAAAAAAAAATTGAAAAAGTATTGTAATTATCACTGAGATTAGTCATGATAAATAGTTTGTAGTGTGTTTACTGCTTGTAATTCGATGGTTAAATTAATCACGTTACGTTAGTCACACTCCATCTTGAGTAAAAGTGACTCTTAAGACTAAAAAAAATAAGATTTAATAAATGTATTTTATGTTTTTAAAAGCCAACTTTACACATTTTTCAAATATATCATTCAATTTTTTACACCTGCTTAACTTTGAGACATTTTTGCCTCACAACATGAGCATACATTTTCAGAGTTGCAAAAATGTTACGTTAGTCATGCTGCTATTTTGGTTGAAAAAATATCTATTGTCAGTGATTTTGCTTTAAGGTATACGTACACACTTGGACATTTTTTTTTAAATTTTCACTCTAAAAATCCAATTTTTTAACAGTAGGTCACTGGTGTATGTTTAAAACCTTTTCGACATAAAAATCTGAAAAAATCTTAAATAAATAGTAACTAATTAAGATTTAATGAGCTAATTAGCACATTTTTCTAAACACGATATCTTAAAAGCAAATTGGTTTACGAACACAATTTTTGTCAAAAAATGTTCCTAATATTACCCTTCGTGTGGTCTTCCTCAATAAAGATTCTAGAGAAAGTAGATTTTTTTACTGATAGTTTTAACTACAGAAGGACAAAAAAAATCAAGATTTTTCCCGAAATCTTGAATTTTAAAAATCCATTAAAAATGTACTTTTCCAGTTACAGCTCTGATTGAGGCAGACCACATCTGCTCAACTATGCAGAATCCAATGGTACTAAAATAATTGAGGTAGATGAATTCACTGTTGTGTAGTTATGTTTGGAAGAATGCAGCATATGGTAAAATAGCAATGCTTCAGAAATTGAGTTTAAAGATTTCGAAACACTTTGTAAGCAATGGCAAAACTAAAAGAAAAACCCTTGTAACTCGAGAAATATTTCAAATATTGACTACATCTTAGTATTGTTTGAAAGCTAATAGATTGGAGAACATTTTAAGAAAAAAAAAATGATATTTTGGACGAATTTTGAGATTTCAAGTGTGTACATATACTTTAAATTCTTAGCAGAAATGATACATAGATATCATGTACATTGTAAATCGACCAGCATAACTGAAAAATATTTTTTATCCTTTAAGTTACAAGTAAAAACAGTTACAAAATTAACTCTAAATGTTACGTTAGTCACTATGGAATGACCCGTTACATTCCTAAAAATATCCCTAAAACCGTATTTAAAAAAAAGCCACCCAAAAGTCCTTTGTAAAAATTCAATTCAAATCACAAATGGGCTCTCATCGGATTTTTAAATTTCAGGAAAAAATACAAAGCGACTGAAGCAGAGCTACTGCATCAAATTTCGCTAAAAACCGAATAACAGCCCAAGTTCTTGTAATTTAGTGTTCTCCTTACGCTCACGATATCGCTCCTTGCGACTTCTGTTTTCTTTTGCTAGTGACCGACGCCATTGGCATTAAATAACATGAAATAATTGAATGCAATAATTTATGCGCAGACAGGTTCAAAGTTGGCTCATGCACCTGCTATTATTTTCTATCCATCAGGTTTTCACATAAAACAAGAAGTTCTGTCAAGAACTAAACGAGCCTACTTTCCCGTACATTGACATCGGCATTCTAACATCTAATCAATATTCTCTTGAATATCTGAAACTGAAAATTATGTCAAACATACCTTTATAGCACTTAAAGCTGATTTCTAAAAGCAAAATATGCCCCTCTCATCAGATGAAATGGACGCGTAAAAAGTAAATAAACGAGTAAATAAAGTTTTGTCGCACCTTTTAAAGAATGTAACTGTTATAGTTCTTCCGTAGAAAAATTTCACAATCGTTTTCAAAAGAAAAAAAAATAAATAAAATAAAAGTACGAAGAACATCAAAACACATTTTATCAAAGAAAGAAAAAAAACCTCGTTCGTTAATAAAACGTCTCGAATTTTATTTTTAATCCGTTGCCAGTTGTTAAATATAAATAAAGAATAAAATGCTCTAGTGAATGAACAATTTTTGTAATCAAAAAAAAAAATATCGTCTGCCAAAAAATAAATAAATAAATAAAAATAATAATAATTAATTAAACAAAAAAATGAATAAATAAACAAAAAATCGTCTGCCCATTCAGTCATTTTTTTCTGAGCCTGAATTTCCGCCATGTTTGCGGAGTCGGAGTCGGAATCAGAGTCCTCACAGAAGATTTTTCAGAAAAGTACTTTATATACATTTTTTATCAAAAATGTTTTCTTACAAAGTTAGTTTGAAGGAAATCCGCCTTTAAGTTCAGAATCAACATTCAATTTACATTTCCCAGTAGGCGCTCATGTTAAAAATTTTTCTAAACGGTTCATCATTGAACGAAAAATGGTTCAAATTGAAAAGTGAAATATGGGAATGAGTCTCTCCGAGATCTTTCGAACAAAAAAAGTTTATTCAATTCAGACGGTTCACTTAAAAGTTATTAGGTGAAGAAAGGTTGCTTGAACGGTTCAATGTTGAACGAAAAAATGTTCACATTGAAAATTTAAATACGGTAATGAAGTATCCTTGCCGAGATCTTTTGAACAAAAAAAAGTTTGTTTAAATCGGACTGTTCATTCAAAAGTTATTAGGGGTGAGAGCTTGTTTGAACGGTTCGATGTTGAACGAAAAATCGTTCAAATCGAAAATGTAGATACGGGAATGAAGTATTCTTGATAAGATCTTTCGAACAAAAAAAAAGTTTATTCAATTCGGACGGTTCACTTAAAAGTTATTAGGTGGGCAAAGGTTGCTTGAACGGTTCAATGTTGAACGAAAAAATGTTCAAATTGAAAATTTAAATACGGAAATGAAGTATCCTTGTCGAGATCCTTCGAACGAAAAAAAAAAGTCGTTTAAATCGGACTGTTCATTCAAAAGTTATTAGGGGTGACAGCTTGTTTGAACGGTTCAATGTTGAACGAAAAATTGTTCAAATCGAAAATGTAGATACGGTAATGAAGTATCCTTGAAAAGATCTTTCGAACAAAAAAAAGTTCGTTCAAATCGGACTGTTCATTCAAAAGTTAGTATCGCGGGACCGGTTGTTTGAACGGCTCAAAGTTGAACCAAAAATTGTTCAAATCAAAAAATCAACTATGGGAATGAGCTGTACTCGCCGAGATCTTTCCAACAAAAAAAAGTTCGTCCAAATCGGAATGTTCATTCAAAAGTTATTAGGGGGGGGACAGACAGACCGACAGACCGACCGACCGACAGACCGACACACAAATGCCCCATCTCAATACCCTACTTTCAAATTTTTAATTTTTCGATATTCATTTTACCTTTTTATTTTTTTAACTTGGCGATATTTATTCGACTTGGCGATATTTTTTTAACTTGGCGATATTTTTTGGACTTGGCGATATTTTTTTAGATGCATTAAGCTACTTTTCATACTTTTTTCGTCTTTCTTTTATTTTTAATGGGAAAGTAGGCTAAAAATGAGGCCGAATATTTTTGAACACCCTTCGTACACGTATATTACCAGAAAAAATATTTGTCCTAAATAATTTGCATAGTATAGTAGTACGACACTACTAGATTGTGTGTAATGTTAAAATATCTTACGTTCGCACTATTCTAAGCAGCTGTTTGCATTGTCTGTCTACACTCTATCTCAGGCACTAAGCAACAGATAGTAAAACTAGAATAATTGAAGAAAGACAGGGTTCAGCAACAGAATTAGCATTGCACTTTGTAATGAAATGCAAAAGCAGTTCAAGTAGTAAAATATTTTATAACACCTAGCTATGTAGTGCGATGCATATAAGGCTAGACTTCTTTCATTAGTTGATGTTGTTCTCGTTGAATTGTATGCTTTTTTTGCTGCTCATTTTTTCTGTTCTTTGTTAAAAATTTCTGAGAACAAGTCTATTTCTCTAGTAGATGTAGACACACACCTAAACGATAAATATGAGGTATTAATTTTTTAAGCACAAGTAAGGGCCGTTATTCTTTATAAAGCCTCTTTGAAAACTAAATATTTTCTAATGGATCACTTTTTTCTGTGTTCAACTACCTGTATAAATTTCATTGCGCTTCAACTATTTTTGATCCATTTTTCTGCTTGTTACTATTTTCTTTCAAAATAGAGTGCAGCAATGAGTAGTATTAATAGCTTTTGGCTAAACATGGTGCTATCGAAATTTAGTACAGAGGCAAGAAAATAAATAAAAAAATAAAATTGAAGCAACTTGTTACTTTTATGTGTTTCTTCCTCTACCTTTTCCTTTTCTTTACTTGCATCTGATTCTGTTATTTTGCGTTTCGAAATAGGCAAAACTGAAAGTATAGAATTAAATATTTCTGAATTATTGCTCAATAAAAAAAAATTTAAAGTCCTGAAATCATTGCTATTATTTTTACAGGACAAATCATTGCTAAAATATTTTTAATTGGAAAATTAATTTTATCACACATATGAAAAAAACACAATTAATTTTGGTGTAATTAGCTCAACTAAGTCAAGACCAAAGCTAGAAATACTCGAATTTAAGATGCTTTATTTTGATATTACACCATAATTTTTGTGCTGATAAAGTTTAATTAACGTTTCACCACGCTATTAAAAAAGTAAGCAACACGTTGAATGAAGTAATTTTTTAAAGCTTGTACCAATTTAGCTGCAACTATCATACTGAAGATAAATTCCACTAACTAAACGATACCTTCACAATTACCTTTATATACAATGCAAAAATAAGCTGTTGTTTTTACAGTTTATTACTGGCAACAAAGGTTCTAGTTTATTACTGTAAAATTAGCAACATTACCATACAATTAGCTGTATTATACTGTAAAATCAGCAGTATAATAATTTCAGCCGAGGTTCTTGTTTAAAACTGACAAATTCGCAGTATAAACTGTGAAACTCAATTTTAGTTTATTACTGTAAAATTACTGCAAAACTAGCTGTATTTTACTATAGAAACAACATCTATTTTTTACAGTGTAAGTAAAACGTTCTTCTAATAAATTGGTGAAAAGTTACACTACTTTTTAAAGTTTCAGCATTTTTGATATCATATCTGCTTCTTCAAATAATCTCCTATTGCTTTTAAACTTCTATATCGAACTTACAAAAACAAAAAAAAAAAAAAAAAAACACTTGTTTTCCCCAACGCCAACATTGCAAGCGTATAACACTAAAAAACGTTTTGCAATTAGAATGTAAGAAACTGCTGCAATTACCTTTTTTCGCTGAGCAAATGAAACCACATTTCACGTCACACTGAATGCTGTGAAATGTCATGGTGTTTGAGTTTATGACAGCACAGTTCTCCAAGTCAGAGCTGGGATGTCCAACATTCCAGTTTTTGAAGTCAAAAGGAGTTCGGTCTAACCAGGCAAAATCATTCCCTACATAGCATACAATAGTATTAATCATTAAAGTTAAGCCCAATGAGATAGAAGATAAGCTGTCAAATGAGATAGAAGATAAGCATTTACCCAAGTAGCACACTTCGTTTTTTAAAGGTTGTAAAATGGTTATTAACGTTGTAACAACCGCTTAAAAACGTTTATAAAACGTTTAAAGGTTATTTGTGCTACCTGATACTGAAAAGGAATATTATCAATAATATTGATACTCATAAAACACATTTCTGTTTCTAGGAAGGTAAAGCGAACGATGTCATTTTATTTTTTTCAAAATCAGAAGTTAATCCGTTACCACCCAGTGATTTATTTATAGATCAACTGTTTTCAGAGCCCTCACTAAAAACAATAATTTTTTATCATTTCTTATTCTTATTGGCTGGTGTATTCTTATTAGCTACACCCCTAAAAAACTTATAAACCTTTCTTTTCCCAGTAGCAGGTGACGTCTAAAGTTTTTCATGTTGCAGATTCATAGTGCAGTTTACAATTCTGGGTACAAAGAAATTAAATATCCCAAGTAGCACTTTTCGTTTTTTAAATGTTGTAAAATGGTTATTAACGTTGTAACAACCGCTTAAAAACGTTTAAAGGTTATTTGTGCTACCTGGGTAATAATAACCTGGTATAACTGGCGGAAAAAAAAATCCCAACACCAAGAAAGACTTGTGTTAGATAAACGAAATTTGGTAGGCGTGTTTATACAACTGAAAGATGACATCGATTGAAATTTCGCGCTCCGCGCATAAGTGTGGCGCAGCTGGCGTCACTCAGAGCATGCAAATAAGGCTTGTTTTAAAAGCGTGTGGTGAAACTCGTGAGTATTATTTTTCCGTGAAATTTGACGAATTGCGTTCATGTTGGCCAGGATTGCCTTTGAGAAGACGAAGAAGCCGTTATCAACAGCTCACTGAGTTTAAACAAGGTCGTACAATTTGGCTACGAGAAGGTGGATTTTCATTTCGCGATATTGCAGAAAAACTTGGGTGGGAATGTTTCCACCATGCATGATTATTGGAAGCTATGGTCAGGGGATGGTACTACCTGAAGAAGATCGAGTTCCGAGCTGCCACGTGGCACGACTAAGAAGGAAGATTGCCGAATCTTGCGTACGGATGGGGCGCATCGTACTGCATCTGCGGCTGACATTCGAGCTGCAGTTGGTACCGTCGTGACCCAAGGAACGATAAGAAACTGTTTACTTCAAGGACAGCTCCGAGACAGGCAGCCTGTAGCCGGTATTCCATTGACTGAAAACCATTGCCGTTTCAGACAGCAGTGGTGCAAAGACAGAGCTCACTGGATTTCGGAGTGGAGATGTGGTGTAATTTTTGATGAAAACAGATTCTGCCTTAGTGCCAGTGGTGTCTGTATATTGGTCAGAAGGAGGCCAGGGGACCGCCTGCACCCAAGCAGTCTACGGCCTAGACACACGGGACTCATACCTGGAGTCATAGTCTCTTGAGCAATTTCCTACGACAGCAGGGGCACTCTGTGGTTATCACAAACTCACTGACTGAAAATTTGTCGCCAGTCTGGTAATTTAACCAAAAGTACAGCCCTTCATGAGTAGCAGTCAAAGGGGAGTTTTCCAACAGGATAACGCTCGCCCTCACATCGCTGCTGTAACGCAATGTGCTCTACAGAGTGCTGACATGTTACCATGACCTGCAAAATCATCAGGTCTGTCTCCAATTGATAACGTATGGGATATCATTGGACGGCAC
The DNA here is from genome assembly GCA_038373865.1 of Uloborus plumipes. Taxonomy (NCBI): domain Eukaryota; kingdom Metazoa; phylum Arthropoda; class Arachnida; order Araneae; family Uloboridae; genus Uloborus; species Uloborus plumipes. The sequence goes on from JAXGGA010001689.1 coordinate 86,613, forward strand.
CTCGAGCATCATCCACAGTCAGCAATCACGGTCCTAGTATTGACACAACAAGTGTAACAAGCATGGCACTCCATACCACAAAGTGACATTCGGCACCTGTATGACATAATGCATGCACGCTTGCAGGCTTGCCTTCAAAATTTTGGAGGTTACACCCTCTATAAAATTAACATAATTTCAAATTTGCACAGCATTTTCTTGAGCTTAAATTAGCCAGTGATCTTGTACATTTAATCGATTAAACATGTTAAATAGACAATTGCATTACCCAAATTTCATTACTCTGCAGTAATTTTTTCTTGGTGTTGGGATTTTTTTTTCCGCCAGTGTATATATATATATATATATATATATATATATATATATATATATATATATATATATATATATATATATATATATATATATATATATATATATATATATATATTATATACCTTTATTTAGCTATTTTAAATTTTATAAAAACTTTATTCTTAATTTACGAAATTGGTATCATCAGAGATAAGATTGAAGAAAAGATACCTACCTAAAAGTTACTGCCCAGCTATCTATTTATAGATCATCTATTATTTCAACTACAAAATACTGTAAGTGAATAAAACATGATCTTTACTCTATTTATAAAGTACCAAATGTAATTTAAAAATTTTTTTCAAAAATTTTCCTTTAAAAAATAATTTGGGCCTAACAGGTTAAGCACCATCTTACTTATGGTTTTATACTCTACTAGCTGTGTGACCCGGCGTTGCACGGGCTACCTCTGTAAAAATGTACCATTCAACACAATACTCAATATAAAAATACCACGCACATTTATTATGTGTTTAGATAAGTACTCATGTTGTACTAAACCATGACAAATAATTTATTTTTATTTGGATTAGTAACTATATGCAACAATTAAAAAAAAGTTAGACTAATTTGAAGCCAACGTTATGTGCTACATAAGGAAAAAAAACATTAAAAGAATAATTAAACACTACCCAATATAAAAAACTATGCAATTAAATGATGTGTTTAGTACCAATGATACAAAATAGTAAAAAGTTACAAAAATATGACGAATCATATTATTTACTTAGATTAGTAACTATCTTAAATCATTAAAACAAAAAAAAAAGAAGATTTGACTCATTTGAAACCTACTTACTTAGCTATTACATAAGAAAAAAAAAGTCAAAAGAATAAGAAAACAATACCTTATATAATTATACTATGGTTTTAAATTATGTGCTTAGTTAAGTACTTGAGGTACACTATAATAATAAAGTTACAAAGAACAACCACAAATGAAGGACAAATACTAACAATGCAGAAATAAGGAAGACAAAAGTTAACAGAAAAATCCTACAAAACAAATTATGTACCTGAATATGAAAGAAAAACACGAAAACCATTTCGTGATCTGAGCCATGTGTTAAGAGGCAAGACTATCGAGGCTGGAGCAATTTTCAACTAGCGCTCTAAAAAATATTTTAACAAACGACATCTCTCGAGAAGAGTGGAAACTAATCCACATTAAAATGCAAATTATTGGTAATCATTGGAGTGCAAACTATAAGCTCCCCGTTTGAGCAACTGCTTGATTGTCAATCATTGAATGTAGAGGGTACCTCCACAGTTGCAAAAGCTTAGCAATACTCTTTATGCGCGCCATCTCTCGAGAATAGAGGAAACTAATTCTTTTCGTAGAGTTTATTATTTTTTACATTATTATTTTTAGTTTTAACAATAACTCCTACAGCCTAAAGCCTTCCAGGATAATTGGACTATTCAACGCAAAAAGAATTTTTCAAATAGAGCCTGTAGTTCCTGAGATTAGCGCGTTCAAGCAAACAAACAAACCAACAAACAAACTCTACAGTTTTTTATTATTAGTATAGACGATAATTTATTTAACGGATGTATCGTTGTATTGATGTTCGTTGTATCGAGATTTCATAATTTCTTTTTATTAGCTCCGTGAACATATATCCAATAATACAAATCATCATAAAAGAAGAACTTTAAACTCAACTCCAAGATAGGGGTTTTGTCATTAGTGCCCTTTACCACCCCGTAACAAAATTATAATTCTTAGCTTTGCCATCATAGTTGCTTGAAATAGTGCATTGCTTATTTGTTAGTTATTTGCATGAGATTATTTTAACAAGAAAATCAAAGGTACAGCAATACAAGTAAATAACCTTTTATTGAAAAAAAATTGAATCTACTTTACTCTAAATTTTTACAGCTGTTAGATTATTTTTCTACTAAAATAACACTAACATGCAAATGGTTGGTAAATGTGATGCATTATTTTTGACATAAACTATTGGTACGAGTTAAAGCAGTACATAAAGAAAATGCTGAAATTTGAGTCAGAAACTTGCTATTTGTCTCTACAAATAGCTACGGCGAGCAAAAGAATAAAAACAATAAAATATGTTGAAACTGTGACTAAAACGGATGAAAAAAGATAAAGGAAGAAATGTTACTTTTGGAGAAGTTATTGAGTACGTGCAAAAAAGTTTAGTTGCAGCCCCAATTTATCGCAAAAGAACGTATTTACCAAAGACTTCTTAATACTAACTTAATACTACTTTCTGGGTTTTTACACTGAGCAAAAATTCGCCTACAATTTTACGCTCACTGCCATCAATTAGATTTCTTCAAGAGAAAAAAGAAAAAAAAATCCCGAGAAATTAGCGATTAGTTAATTTCTAAATTTAAAGTCAGAAACTAAATAATCAAAATTGTAATTTGAATCCATTGCCAATAGCTGCTGGCAGCAAGGTAGCAGTGCGTGCCGATTTATTGGATAATTTTTGAAGCAAATGCAATAGGCATTTAGTATTTCAGAGGCGTTGATTTTACCAAGACAACTTGAATTCCATATATCGAGAACTACTTCCTCGCCATATGTTCTCAGAATGCTGTGATACGAGTAAAAAGCCATAGAAGGATGAACCAAATAAGATGAATATAAGTCATCCTGACCCTACAAAATTAAGTGTGTAAAACCTCGTACAGAATAACAAGGCACTCAAAGTTTGGAGCGACCAATTTTTTTTTTAAACGCGGGTAATTTTTTTTTTTGAAATGGTCTGAGACGAGCTAATTGATATTTATATATAGTAAATTCTTAGCAAAAATTTTAAGAAAAATTTTTGGACCTACTCAGGAAGACAATAGATGGAGAATCCTGTACAACCATGAGATTTACAGAAAGTACGACAAATTTGCTGGAACTGATATTGTAAGAGTAATAAAAGCGTCACGTATTCGGTGGCTAGGACATCTTAATAGACATGCTGATGCTGTCCCCACCAAAAAAGTGAATTTTTCGAAAATTGAAGGGAGTAGACGTCGAGGACGACCACCCACTCGATGGTTGGACGATGTCGAGAATGACTTAAAACTAATGGGAATCAACCGATGGAGGGCTGTTATGACTAATAGGGTCAACTGGAGGAAAGTCAGCGAGTCGGCCTTGGCCTGCAAAAGGCTGTTGTGCTTTTGATGATGATGAAATTCTTAGCAATTACTAACATAGAGTTCCACTAAAATATTTTTCTTGAAATATTTTTGGAAGGGAATGATAAGCAATTGCACTAAACATTTTAAAATTTTCTTTTAAAGTTGTTATGTATGCCGTAAACGTGACTTCCCTTCATTGGGGAGGTTTCTAAATCCTCTCGAAAACATTGCATCTTTAATTTCAGGAACTTTTCATGACTTATAGAGGGAAATGTTTCCTAGTTTTTATATATGAAGGGTCAGGGGGAAAAACCACGGTAGTCACATTTGATTCATTTTGAGAAAAACGAAATTTAAACTTTACGAACTCATAAACTTCCCCAGTATACTTGTTCTAAAATGACAATAATACATGGACTACAGTGTTTTTTCACGAATATTGCATATACTAAACGAAATTACACTTATTTTTCTGACAGGTGGTAGCATCAGTTTAAATTCAACAAAAAGTGGACTACCGTGGTTTTTCCCCCTGACCCTTCATATGTTATTGGCAGAAATAAATAACACTTACTGCCCTTTATTTTCCAATAATGCTTCTAAAATTGTGTTTAAGTTTAGTTCGCACTCACCAAATGCAACATCACGGTAAAGTCCGATGTGAAGCCATGTTCTTGTATAAAGAACGAATTGTTGCAGCATTTCGGACTCTTCCTTGGAACGGATGCTGGCTAAAGTTCCACCTACAAGCGAAATAGAAAAAAAGTCTGTAAAATATATTTGCACTTAAAAAAGACCTTATTAGAATAACTCAGAAAGCTTGTTACATGGTACGCGTTTAGCATTTTAATCTGTACTGGTCTAATGTTTAGCTCATCTGGACAATTAAAGAGTTTGGAGGATGAAAGAGCTACGTTACATTTTTTTGAAAATACGCATTGGATAATGGTAAGCTATGGATACAGGTAAGCAAATTAAACTTGGCGCATCAAAAAATAGATGTCATTAGATCAATTTTATACTCTCCCTTAACAACAAAACCAGAAAACAAGAAAGCTGCAGTAACTGCAACAATAAAACTTTAAACTTTAATTACTCGCAAATTCGGTTTTGTCACATAACGCCTTCATCTCCCAAACCCTTCAAGTATAAAACGAAATTATTTAACTCTCAATTTGCATCCTCGAATTTCTTTTGGGTTTAACTGACAAGTTTAAAAACAAAACCCATGAAGTACACTTAAAAAAAAAGTTTCAAAAATATAAGTTTAAAATATCCTTTATCAAAAGCTTAAATACCTATTGGATCAAAAACCACTATATCTCAATAAAATTGAATATAAAGTAGGTGTTTTAAACCAATTTCTTTGATCTTTAGTTCCGCCTTTGGAACTATGGATCTTAAGAAATGGATATGAATGGTTTAGAATCTAAATGGCACAATATTATTAATAAATAATAATTTTTTTCTATATTTGCGGTCCATTTAAGTAGTTTAAATTTTGAACGTAATGATTCGCTTTACATATGCATACTGATTGTACTTACTTAACAATATAAGAAAAGCATACCCTAGAGCTTGTTATGGAAAACAAGTGCGTAGTACGTTCCGCTCATCTCTTTCTGAATATCATTATTAATATGTCATTACATTTAATACGTTTCCTTCTTTTCATAAGGTGAAAATTTTGAATAACGCGTAAAGAAAATTTGCAAGCTAGAAATTAAATCACACTTATTTTTTTATCAGGTTTTTTTTTTGGACGCAAAAAGTAGTACAATATCTGCTTTCTTTTTCGTAGAATACAAAGTCTTAATACCATTGTAGTTGCAAAAGTACCTTTAACATAAAAAAAGTCACATAATTTAAGAATGGAAAGTTAAAACTCATTTACTTTCAAGCTTTATTTAACCTTTATTTCGTTGATTCACAGCTAAGTTGTTTATTCTTTCTGTAGATGTTTTTTGCCTTTTCTGTCGGTATGACTGCAGCGGATTACGAGAAACGTATTTGATTAGAATTCGCAACGTAGCTACGAACGTTTCCTAAAATATTAGCTATTTTCTAAACAAATCGATGAAAATAAAAATGGCAAAATCCGTCACCTCAAATGTTTGGAGGTCTAGTAGAGGTGATACGTACGGTACATGCTTCATATAAATGTGGAATGTTATTACATTATGCAGAAGAAACAAAGAATCGTGTTAAAAACATTCTACATCTCAAATCCAGAAGGATAGCACAGTGCCCTTCATACTCGAAGAGTATTTCTATGTGTGTGTGTGTGTTTTCCAAATCATTCGAATTTCAATCGTGTAGTGATATTATTTTATCTATTCAAATTACCTCCTTTCTTCAATTTTTGAAGCATTTTAAAGGCCTCAAAAAAACTGAGGAGCACATTTTTTTTCAGTTTATATGTAACTCGAAAAAAAAAATATGTAATTAAAAAGAAGAAGAAGAAGAAGAAGAAAAATAAATTCTAAGGCTCAATTACACTCTGAATACGTTAAAAAATGGTACATAAATGATGACTTGAGCTAAAATATATTTTTAAACAGCTAAGAAAATGTTATCTACTTTTAGTTTCTGAAGTATTTTTTAATAAAATAAGCAGTAAAATAAATTAACAAGCATAGTATAAATAGATAAACATTGAAATTATCAAAAATCACGTTGAAAATTCTAAACACGAAAAAAAAAAAAAAAAAAAAGCCATAATGGAGCCTGTTTTTCTTCTAATTTTGTACAAGTTATGCTTTTTTCTTATTTTTTTTGTTCACCTGAACAAATTGTTTTTATAGAAGCCAGTAAAATTTAACTAATCAAAATCTTAAGTATTTTTATGCATTGAATTAGTTAATTCTAATTTTTATTACAAATTCTTGCTGTCATTGAATAGATTATGAGTAATATTACATTTAAATGCACTGAAGCGTAAGGAACATCAACTGGTCACAAGCTAAGCACGTCTATATATTACTTTAAAAAAGAAATACACTCCTTTAAAGTTTACCTTTTTGCATGCACATAAAATTTGCTTCATGCCAAGTAACTTCAGCTTTTGTATAAAAGTAATAGCACAAGTCTCCACCTAAATCTTCCAAATCATCTTGTCCTTCTGGGCAAACTGTTTCATTCACAGTTGGGTTCCAAACAGGTGGTTTATCTTAGAAGAAAATGAAAATAGTAAGTGCCATTTACTTGTTTTAATTATGTACTTTTCAAGGAATAATACTTTATTATTTTGTTACATCTTAATTACAACACATGAAAAAGAGGCAACTATATTCTGTGCAACGAGAATTGGCGTGTCGAATCCAAATTAATTTAACACTGTTCGCACTTTTCCCCTCATGGTTGTCATAGTTACGGCGCTGCGGACTTTTTTCCCACTTAGCTTTTGCAACAATGTTTGAATGCACACGAATGAAATTGCTTTGTGCTTAAACAATTATTTAATTGCAAAATATACGTTGATAAAGCACTACTTTTTCTTGGAAATTTTTGCTTTATTTATGTATGCCTAAATTTGTTAGAAAATGTTTAGAAATAACTGAGTAATGAGGATATAAACAATATTATAAAAATATTTCGATTTACATAAACTAAATGAAATGCTTTAACATCAGTTTATGAAAAAGAAGTGAAGCTGTTTTAATTGGTATGGTGTCTATGAAGACGACGCAAAATTTCTAAACTTGATAAGCCTATTCTAAAGTAACATAATATAATATCGTGACACACGAGCAATAAGTAACTCTCTAGAGCTTAATTGCTCAATGTTAATTCAATTAAATGGATAAACATTTAGATCCATTACTCAATGTTAATACGATTGATAGGTAATATTTACCACCTTTGCTAACACACGTATTAATAACACATGTATTTATAACACATTATATTTCGAGAATTCTTCAATCCTTATACAACTTTCATCGTTCAATTGATTGATTTCTCAATTTGAAAACTCGTGTTCAAGTCTATCAAAAGTTTCTTCAATTTGACGAAGTTCTTATTCAGAGAAATTTTCCTGGAGCCATTTCGTCAAATACAATTGAAATTTAGCGAAATTCTCGCAGGAGATTCTGAGAGTATAATCAGTCTTTTGTCTAATGTAAAAGACATTAATAAGTTAATATTTAGCTCCATTATTACAATGTAAGCAAAATAAATGGGGACAGCTCAGTTGCTTTAAATGTCTCAAAAATTATTTTGGAACTACTTTGATATAAGCCCCAAATCGGAAATTTAGCGACTTTTTTTTTTTCGCCAAGCAAAAAACCTGTTGCCACAAAAATTATTGCCACAAAACTTCAAAAAATAAACTCAAAAAATGGTATAAATGCAAGAAAATACTAAATTTGGCTACAGCAAAAACCTAAATTAGCTGTAAAAACCTAAATTGGCAACACCAAAATAGGAAACAGCAACCCTAAAGAATCCGTAGGGAGCTCCAGATTTGGCGAGTAATTTTGGGGGGGGGGGGTATATCAAAGTTATACCATTATTTTCAGTATATAATCAACTTTTTAAATGCATTAAATAAAATCTTTTCTGAGACTTAAATTTTAAAACAATTGTTACCCTCTATATGTGTAACGCACAGGTATAACTCCTAAATATTTTTAGTGCGCAAGATGTAGCGACCGGAAGTATGTGAGGAGCGTAAACATACACTGAAGTGACAAAAGTCATGGGATACCTCTTAATATCGTGTCGGCCCTCCTTTTGCCCGGCGAAGTGCAACAACTCGACGTGGCATGGACTCAACAAGTCGTTGGAAGTCTTCTGCAGGAATATTGAGCCATGCTGTCTCGATAGACGTCCATAATTGTGAAAGCGTTGATGGGGCAGGATTTTGGGCACGAACAGACCTCTCGATGGTGTCCCATAAATGCTCAATGGTATTCATGTCGGGCGATCTAGGTGGCCAAATCATTCGTTGGAATTGTCCAGAATTTTCTTCAAACCAATTGCGAACAGTTGTGGCCCGGTGACATGGCGCATTGTCATCCATAAAAATCCCATCGTTGTTTGGGTACATGAAGTCCATGAATAGCTGCAAGTGATCTCCAAGTAGCTGCACATAAGCATTTCCAGTCAATGTTCGGTCCAGTCGCACTAGAGGACCAAGTCCATGCCATGAAAAAACAGCCCACACCATTACGGAGCCACCACCAGCTTGAACAGTGCCTTGCTGACAGTTTGGGTCCATGGCTTCGTGGGGTCTGCGCCACACTCGAACCCTACCATCGGCTCTTACCAGCTGAAATCGTGACTCATCGGACCAGGCCACGGTTTTCCATTCATCTAGGGACCAACCGATATGCTCACGTGCCCACGAGAGTCGCTGCAAGCGATGTCGTTCTGTCAGTAAAGGCACTCGAGTCGGTCTTCTGCTGGAATAGCCCAAGAAATCCAAATTTCTCCGCACAGTTCTAGCAGACACGTCCATTGTACGTCCCACATTGATTTCTACGGTGATTTGACGCAGTGTTGCTTGTCTGTTAGAATTTACGACTCTTTGCAGACGTCGCCGGTCTCGATCTTTAAGTGCAGGCGGTCGACCACTGCGCTGTCCATGGTGGGATGTTATGCCTGAAATTTCATACTCTCGGCACACTCTTGACACAGTGGATCTGGGAATGTTGAATTCTCTAACGATTTCCGAAATGGCATGACCCATGCGTCTAGCTCCAACTAACATTCCGCGTTCAAAGTCTGTTAATTCACGTCTTGCGGTCATCATCACGTTAAAACCTCTTCACATGAATAACTTGAACAGAAATGAAAGCTCTGTAAAAGCACTGCGCATTTATACCTGTTCTATGCGATGCTACTGCCATCTGAAAATTTGCATATTGCTATCCCATGACTTTTGTCACTTCAGTGTATAACGTCAAAGCAACATATGGTGACGAGAGGCGATTTCAGATAGCTTGAGCTCATAAGAAGCTAATTATGTTAAAGTCAGATATTTTAAGAAGATTGATAATTTATATTCAATTCAGATTGCAGTCGAAAATTGTCTTCTTTGTCTAATGAAAAACCTAGGTATTCATTACTTCTGCTTTTTTTTTATCACTAGCCTAAAAAAAGGATATTGCATAATATACTTCTGTTTGTAAAAAAAACATGTAACACCAATGAGAAATCATCCGAAAGAAATGCAGCAAATGCCAAATGTAGGATGTTATGCAAAGTAGTAAAGTTTCAAAGCCCCCATGCACACGTGGTTCGAATAGCACCTCTTGAACTAATGATGAAAGCGTATGAATAAAGGGCTGTAGCGGGACGTCTAAAGTTGTGCATGGTTATTGAATGTCTGCCTAAGGAACATAATTCCACATAGTTTGAGTGCGCACCCAAACTTTACTGTTTGAAGCCGGTCAGCCAAACCCCAGGCATCTAACATGAATGCTGCCATTATGGTTAGATAAATTAATGAGGGGATCATCAGAAAATGCAACTTGTTGCCAAACAACTTTCTAAGCTCTGTTCTCAAGAGCTCATTGCAGACACAGCCGTCGATGGTTTGCACTGGGAAGAATTCCAGTAGAAACAAATCCTTTCACGCCATCCACGGTACAACAGACGTTAGCGAATTGATGAAGCCGGCATTATTACGTATTGAAAGCAATAGACCGTACTGCTAGCTGCCTGGAAGAAAAGGTATGATCATTCCCCGCGATGCGGACCAGGCATCTATAATCGAGACACTTTACCTTCAATTCAGGGAACACTGGTTTCCCACAGGACACAATGTTCCTAACACAGAGATTTGTCAGGAAAAGGAATCCTGGAATTTCACAAGCCAATAATGGCACTTCTCTTTCTGCTGAACAAATTCAGCAGAGGAACGGCTTCGATCGTTCTTAACTGTCTCCCCTAGTGGTGCAGTTTCGCTGGTCGGTGGATTGGCCCACCGATTCAGCCTCTCATTCACCTCTGTGTAGGTCGAATTTCATGTAAATTTTGTATATATTCTCCACCGTATTTAATCTTGTACATAGTCTTTTTCATTGTTCATAATGTCTTGTAAATATTGTACAGTGTGTGGCCCTGAAAAGACTCCTTTTTTTTACCCCCCCCCCCCTTCACACCTCCAATGTCTGAACCACTCAAATCTCCCCACCTTCATACCCGGCAAAAGAGCTCACGCTCTGAACCGAATAAAAAACACGATCTGTATCTGTATTTGCTTTCGCTATCCCCTCCCAAATTTTCGAATAGTCTGGTGTTCGTCGGTCCACTGATTCAAAACTCGAATCACTGGACCCTAGCAGCATCATCTCATCGGCCGATGATCGGCCATTCATCGAAACCCGATGAAATTCTCATCGGCCGATGATCCAATATGTCTCATCGGTCGAGCAGAATCCGAGCAGCAAAATCCGATGAGATTTGGAGCAATTTACGAGCAGAACAGTCCCGTGCCGAGGAATTTCATCGGGAAACTTGATCGGAAGGATATCGTTTTCCGATGGAATATAGCTCATCTTATTTTCATCGGGAAATTGATCGAAAGGATATCGATTTCCGATGAAAAGTAGCTCATCGAAAACCGTGCTCGGATACTGATCAGAACGATGTCATCGTGCGTTACAAGATCAGTTTACGAGGAGTTTGTTGATCGGCCGAGCAAAATCCGATGAGTTGATGCTACTTGGGGAACTATTCCGTTGCACACGAGCTAGTGAGCAATAGAATAGCCTCTCGTTAGAAGGCCGACGATTCTCCCCTGTTCAATCTCTGTAAGTTGTAAGAATTTCCCCCAATTTTTCGCCGTAAAAGCAGACTTAGGTCTCACTAAACTCAAGCCACTAACAAAAAATAACCATACCGCATTTTCAACGTCCAGATACAGACCTCTATTTACATGCTTTTGGCATCAGTCAATAGACGCTTTTCACACCACGCACATGTGGCAACCTGAAATTTTACTACTTTGCATACTATCCTATAATTGACATTCATTGCAAGTTGCATTTTATTAGGATGATTCTTTTATGATGTTGCATTTTATTTACAGACAGCAGTCTATATGATTTAACAAGTTACGTATTTTTTCAAAGAAGGCAAGTTACCACTTGAACTTTCGCACACAAAAGGAAATTTCCTCGTACAAGATTCGATGCTCCAGTTTCCCGTTCCGATTCGTGTCGTACAGGTTCCTTCAAAAAATTTCATCTGCTTCTCTTCCAACCATTGTATCCGACAAACCAACCGGATGACCACTTCTGTGCATATGTTTTCTAAAATAGTTTTGAAGTTACAACAAAGATGCGAACACATCGATAAACAGTAAACAATGGACACTGAGGTACAGAGTGATTTTCATAAATTGTAATGTAGTTGATTAATTTTTGACAACGTTTACTTTTTTTTAGATTGAATTCGGGTAAAGGAGATGCATTATTACTGCGGATTTGAACTAGAATACTTTTGAAAAACTACTTCAGAAGTAATCTAACTTAGCTGAGGGCCAATTATCTTTCTTTTTGCCCCAAGAGAAGTGAATAATGTCAAGGTCAACTTACCAAAGACACATTATACATTTATGCATAAATTTAAATCTTGGGATGCTTTTATTTATTACAAATTACGATAAATTTGTTTTAATCTCAAAAGTAATACATATTAAATTTTTGGCTAGAACAATTACATGATTGAGTTTCTTAATTACTTCTGAAATGGGAAAAGATAATCTTTCAATTTTATAAATTTACTTAGCTTAGTTTTTACCTGTAAGTTGAACAAATAATGTGTCCAAGTTAATTCACTTCCTTCTACATACATGAATCGAGTTTACCATATTGAGATTTAATTTGTTACATTTGGTCCATTCAGTTCTGCTTCATTATAATTGATTTTTCATTTTAACTAAAAACGACTGCATATTCAGTGTAAAACACTGTCAATGGTAACAATTAGGACACACAAGGTTAGCTACTGATTGTAGTCACGTGTTTCGGAGTTTCAAGAAACTCGCTTTTCTCTTCTCTGAGCTTCACTCGAATGATTAAACAACCATCTTTTTTTTCATTGAAACCCCGAAATACCTGTCTGAAAATCAGTTGCTAAATTGCTCGTTTTCACCATTGAGCTCCCCAAGTTGGTAATCAGTTGACAAAGGTATAAATCCATTTCTTACTTTTAATGGTCTGGATAGTGCTGAGAAACAAGTTTGTATTTAGGTGTTTATGAGCTGCAGAAATCTTTGACAGCGAGTTTAAAGCAATGTATGCACTTTTTTAGAGTATCTTGTTGGTACAACTAGATTCAAAATTGACACAAGAAAACTATTTTTATCGATTTTTGAGCGAGAAAGTGAACTCTGATATTTTATTCATATGGCGAAGTTCCAGAAAGTTTTCTAAAAATCATCTTTTGAGTTTTTACATGACCATAATACTAAATGGATACCAAAAACTTTTAGATTTTTTATAACTTATTTAGAAAAAAAAATATTCGAGAGAATCCTTTGTTTTTCCTTATAGTATAATTTCTCAGTTCTTAAACTATGATATAAAGGGTGATTTAAGAATAATGATGGGGTTTTATAAAGCTACCGATTTGGGAGTATTGAATCTACAGCTCTCCAACGGACATAGTTTAAATTATCCACCATATGCTCAATTTCTCTATCCCACTCTCCTCGTCTACCTGTACAATTGCTTATATAACCTTCTGTGTAACTCTGTTTTTAATGAGAAAGTGCAAGCTGCTTTCATGTAATTATATGTTTCAATTATTTTATGTCTTTGTGTCATTATATGTTGCAAATGTTTTATGCTTCGTGTTACTATTAGTTGTAATTATCGTATGTTTTTGTGAAAATTAGATATTATAATTTCTATAACTGTTTAATAAAAAGCCTCGAGGATGCCATATCAGATTAAGTCACAACAATGACAGGTACTGTGGCCCCTCGAGGAGTGAAGTGAAGTGAAGTGAAGCTCTCCAATGGAGCTTAAAAGAAACAGCGAGTTTTAGCTTCAATTAGTTACTACTAAATGTCATTGCGTTCCATCATATGTGACCTACTTGTTGTATATTACTGAACTAATCAAATAAACGATTAAGGGAGGTTTGATTTAGCCTTTTATGATTGATCCCCTTAGTCAGAAGACCTAGCTCTATGCGTATTTTTCCTGTGCGGATATGTGAAGGATACTCTGCTTATTCCCTCTTACCTACTTTCCTTAATGATTAAAATTGGATCATTGTAATAATGTTTTGCGTAACTGCATTTAAGTGACAGGTGTTTGAATATATTTGTGATATCCCTCGGACATTTAGAGGAGAGCACATAAACATGTTTAGAACAATTTAAAGTAAGTAAAAAAATGAATTACACGATTGAAACCTAACCAGTAGTTTTGAAGCACATTGTATTCTTAACCCATTAATGCCTAGCGTACCTTTTTAAGGACGGTCCCAAAAAGAGTCTGAATTTCCCCAAAATGAACATTTCAACAAAATAATAGTCTTCAATTAGTACCTTGGTATTGTTTCGATTCGTTATTAACATATCGCAGCACGTAACCATTGTAAAGTGTGTTCTGTAGCAGTTTTAATATGACCTTTATCAAAAATTACATCGTTAACAATCTCAAGAAAAAAAAGCTAAGTTTTCAAAGTTATTCCCAGCTTCCCAGTTTATGTTAATTGCTGATTTTATTTCTTCTTATAAAATGTCTTTTTAAATATTATATCGTAGGCAGAAGAAAAAAAAATAGTAAAAAAGGTATGTACCCTCTGGGGTCTATCGTAACTTTTAAGGGACGATTTTTCTTTCCTTAATAAAAATCTTATTTATTACGTGATATTTTTTTTATTTTTTTTCCTGTTCATTAAACATTGTTTGTAACCAGCATACAAAATATCTTTGGAAAGAAAATGTCAGGCATTAATGGGTTAAAGCTAAGGCTATGAGGTTCATAATTACAAGTCTAAAACTGAAAAGAAATGTCCGGAATTGAAATACGTTTAAAGTTCTTTCGATTTGGTCCATTTACTCTTCTAAATGTAAATATTATAACTCTACATATTTAAAACTATGTTTCTTTTTTCTTGCAAACGGCAACGAAATCATTTAAAAAATCCAGTAACGCTGTTTTTATACAAAATGATTTTAATGTATTGTTGCTTCAAAATACCATAATACAGTGAACTCTCACTTATACACCGCCTCATTTATGCGCCTTTTTCACTTAAACGACGATTTTTAATGGTCCCAGCACATTCCATAGCAAAATAATGATAGTATCATTCGTTTATGCGTTACTCTAAAGGTAAATATTTTACTTATGCGCCGAATTTTCCATAAAATGTAAAAAAAAAAAAAAATCCTTAAAAAATAATCATTTTTCTTCACTTTCCTCTTCAATCTTTCGCTTTTATTGCTCATGGAAGGCGTTTTTTCTGCATGAACTAGAGTTCGGAGAGGGACTTAGCTATTATGGATCATTTTAAATAGAACAGTTTGTAATTAGGTATGATACAATTTCTCTTCATCAGTTTAGTTACGTTACAGTTATTGCCAAACCGTAGTAATATGTGCTTTGCTTATAAAATCATCCTTATTCGTTCTCTCATTGGAATCTATCTTGCTTTTTAGTCCTTTAAATAGGCCTGTTCACTTATACGTATCTCTCACTTATGCGTCTTTTTATGTCGGTCCTTTGGGCCGGTGCATAAGTGAGAGTTCACTGTATGATATATTAATGCTAATGCGAGGCGTAGATGACTTCCCAAGTAGCACACTTCGTTTTTTAAAGGTTGTAAAATGGTTATTAACGTTGTAACAACCGCTTAAAAACGTTTATAAAGCGTTCAAAGGTTATTTGTGCTACCTGGGTTACTGTTGCTCTGAGGCACGGATGCATGGGTTTGCTTTGTAGCATCTTTTTTTACGTGATGAACACTGAACACCTGAAATAACTAAGGTTGAAAAATGTAGTTTGTAAATTTGAAAACAGGTTCACTTAATTTTTTACAAACCTATTGCTTTTTTCCTTATTAAAAAGTAAAAATCTTGTCCTTATGCGTGCATTAGGGTGGGGCGAAAAATAAAAAGTTTTTCAGATCAACTTTTAATAGTTGCCAAAAGTTGTTTTTGATGATAGTTAGCTTTTGTGCAAAATTTAAGAAAAATCGGTTAATATCTTCAGGGGGCGCTGCGATCGCAAAGTTTTATCATAGCTTTTATCGGGATTTTATGGTTAAAATATGAAAAATAATGCCGTTAGCTAATCTCATTGCATTTTTTTTACTCATAAGATAAATTCATGCATTCAAAGCATATGAAATACCTCACAAAAATTATTTATATGATACATTTATATTTCAAGCATTTAAAAAGAAACAAAAACGTGAAAAAAAGTGATTTTTTTAAATATAAATATATCATATAAAATAAGGTTTGTGACTCATTTCATATGCTTTTAGCATGAAAACATCTTTTGAGTAAAAAAAACGCAAAGAGACTAGCTAAAGGCATTCTTTTTGATATTTTAACCATAAAATCCATAACAAAGCTATGGTAAAACTTTACGATCGCAGCGCCCCCTGAAGATATTAACCGATTTTTCTCAAATTTTGCACATAAGCTAACTATCACCAAAGACAACTTTTGGCAACTATTAGAAGTTGATCTGAAAAATTTTTTATTTTTCGCCCCACCCTAGCGTGCATACATAAAACATATGAAAACGTATTAAACTCACTTTCAATTCTATTCCTATCCAAATTTTGCCTTCGACACCTCTCAGCATGTAATCGATGAATATATCATAGGTTATATCCCGAAGAGTGACTAAATGTCCATTGTATGTTGTATTACAGTAATCCTCAGCTTCATACCAGGTTTTCTTTTCTTTGACCAAGTTGAAACATGTAGTGCGAAACTTCCACCCAGAATTGTTTTCGTCTGAGCAGAACTTTGCATCCAAGGGGGCTTCCAGAGCCAACATTGTTGTTATTTCTGAATGGGAACATAAAGTTATATTTAACACTAGATTGCCCACGTTGTCATTTTCACTGCTTTCGAATTTCAAGTAATGTTCAAAAATTATGGATAAAATGACACAGTTTCTTATATTTTTGTGACTTTTTATACAACATACAAATGTATTCATTAATAATTGTAGTTTAACCTCCTCTTCCTTCTGCATTTGTGGTACGTTTATGTGTCATATTTACATTGTCCAAGCAGTGAAAATGACTTACCTGGGCAATCTAGTGTTAAACTAAAAGTTATTTATCTGAGGTAATCAGGGTCGCGAAGTAATAAAAATGACCTATTCAGACTCTTACAATTCCAAAACCCACCACCATCGATTCGAATTCATTATTCTCAAAATTAGTCAAACTCTACGACTCTGACTCATGTCTTTTGCATTGAAAGAAGGGTTTCTTGTAACCACAAAACGCATGTATACCGTAATTTTAATTCCTACAATTTATAAACGTTGTTTTTATCTATTTATTTTCTGCAAAAAAGTGTTGTTTTTATTACGTATAATTAATTTTGCTATTTCAGTTTCTCTGGGATTTATTTGCTGCAAGTATAAGTCTTCTGTATGTCAAGAAGCATATGGTAACATCAATTGTAGCATATGATACTTTTTAAGCTGCCACTGGATTAGTGTAACTAGTTAAATTAATTCTGTTTATATTTTCTTTGTAGTAAAACGAAATAATACAAATTTAATCATAAATATTATAATGCTAAGAATGTTATGAAATGTTAAACGCCATGGCACATGCCTGTTGAGCTACAGTCACATTAATACGGCTATTGAACCCCTGGCAAAATGTGAATTGCGAAATTGCGAATTACTGCACTCTTGCTGTGAAACTTTGTGGCGTTTACAAAGAGCTATTTAAGACAAACGAAGAGGCTTGCTGATTTCGGGCATTGTTTTGATCCATGACAATGCTCATCTTTATATGGCTCGTGTAACGAAACAGCTCTTTCAGCAATTTCAATCTGACATTTTTGAACATGCGCCATTTAGTAACGACCTAACGCCTAGTGACTTTCATCTTTTCCCTAAACTGAAGCATAGGCTTGTAGGCCAGTGCTTTAACGCTGACTTGGATCGCTAAGACACAATCACAACTCATTTCCAGTCACTGGTGGCAACATTTTATGAGAAGGGTATTGTAAAGCTTGTTCACAGATACGGCAAATGCCTCTAATATCAAGGTTATTATGCAGAAAAATAACATGCATGGTACATTAATTACTTTTAATAAAAAATATGTTGTGCACACTTTATCCATTTTAAATTGTGAAAGAAAAAAAAAACTTGTATTACAAAAAAACTATTGAACTTATGATTTCATTAAAGTTGAGAAGAATCCTGAAAAGTAATAATAGTTTCACCGAAACTTAATTATTACCTCTTTGACAAACAAAAGCCAGCTCAGAAGTACAGTACATATCATTCCATTCTCCAAAACCTCTTCCGATGCAGTGTTGAAAAGGATGTATAGGACAAAACCGCTGCTCTACGCAGTCTTCCTAAAAGCATCAAACACACATTCGACAATCGCAACTGTATAACAAATTCTATATAAATAAATAAACAGTTATTTCATTGATTGTTTCAAGTTTATGCTAAAAATGTTGAGAGAATAACTTGTAAATTGAATCACACTAACAAAACCTAATTTGTAATAGTTTACCTTAGAAAAGGGGGGAAAAGAGGGGGCGTAAATTAATTTCCCAAATTTCGTGGCTGCTTCTGAAGCCAATGAATGTATATCCTCCAAATTCCTATCTAATACTCTTAGCCCTTATTGCCTGCAAACATCTCCCCCAATATCGTGGATAAAGTGAACATAATATTTTGGGGAAAAATGTAACATTGGGAGATAATCAAAAATGCATCAGAGATGAAACAGTTACATAGACTTGCTGACGCACACGAATTTATATATTTAAGGGCTTAATTCATTTCTGTGGAGGATGTTTTTATTTTATTGTAACTGTTCTATTAGCCCTCGCTCACAGATATTTGCTGTTTAATTTAGTTCCTTTTATTCGGCTTTTGAAAATACGCACTTCATTGCTCAAGTACGTAGATAACACTATCTTATAAGTCAAAATTTTGCAGGAAGTAATTTGTGACATTAAAAAATAATTACTTATTTGCCTAATTTTCATTTGGGAGGACAATTTATACTGAAATTTGCAAATTTGTAAAAGAAAAGAGAGAAAGAGAGAGAAGAAAATTGCAAATTAATCTTACTTGAACTGATGCTTCAGGATGTTGTGAAGGCTCCCGTAATCCCCAGTATGTAAAGTTTATTGAAGATCCGTCTTCCCAGGCGAAAGTGCCTTCTGATTTTAAGTCCGAAATGCCAATCCAAAGATGTTCCCGCATTTCCAAATTCATAAAAATTTTCAGAAAATCTATAAAACAAAAACTGTATCTTCACCATTCCGTACAGCAATCACTTTTATTGTTTGCATTCATTTTTAACAAGAAATATTGTGCACTTCACAAAATATATAATTGCCTAGGCTCATGTAATAAAAACAGAAATAAAAATGGAGCAATTGCAAAAAAAAAATTGCATTTAAAAAGTTACGACATCTGAACTTAACACCATAACAAATGTAAAACATTTAAATCACGACAGCAAATAATGGAAAGTTTATAAAATTTAAACAAACAGATCTTATTATCATAATTACCTAAGTTTGATAAAAGTATTTTTTAAATAAATGAATTCTAAGAGTCTTACTTGGGCTAGCAAGTTTATTATTGGTTATTTATATAAAATAGAAGACACTTAAGTTCACGGCGGAATTTCAGCTACAAATATTACAAGTAGGAGGAAGAATGATTGTAGGAAATCGAGTGAATTGTAAATAGTATTTTTGATTTGGTTTTTCTGCTACGACTAAAAACAATTGAACTTTTTTAACTCTGCTAAAAATGTTGTTAATAGATAGTTTTTTCCGACTCAAAATTTTTCAAACTACAAAATTGGCAAAAAAAGTAGCATAAAGTAGCATCTTGTATGTGCATTAAGTAAGGTAGTTAATACTTTTCAAACACTATTGTCAAGTGATTAAGCATTTCTTTCATTTTGTAAATAACTGCTATAATTCATGGATTTAAATCAAGAAATAACTCTAGCTGAGTTGATAGAGTGTATACTTAAGAGCAAAGAGGAAGTGCTTTTCTAATTCTTTGGATCAATGCCGTAAGCTTTGATTTGTTTAATTGATTGTGAATTGTAAATGTAAATTTTGAAACTATTAGTCATTTCAGGCTTGTTTCTACAGAGTTAATGTTATACTGATTTACAGGAAATTTATTTTGAATTTTCTTGCAGCAAAAGAACACTCTTAAAAGAGAAATTATAAGAATGATTTTTTTAAAATTCATATGAGCTTTTTGACATATGAATGTCATCACACAGCTGAGATCGTGGTAGTTATTTCGTTTTTAGGTCCATAGAGAATGTGTCGTTATAATAATATGCTCAAACTTAAAATATGATATTTTACTTTTAGAATGATGTTATTTAACATTAAAAAATTAAAACGTTATGTTACGAGATTGAAAAAGCTTGAGTTATTTATTTTTTTATAAAATAAGATGTGAAAAATATATTTGAAAAGAATAATAACAAATATGCTTAAAAAAACAACTAATGTGCAAAGCGTTCTATCTTAATGTGACTGCGCAAAATCAATGCACATAGCGAAATTTATCTGAAAGGAAAGTAAGTACGGGTTACATACCAAATTCTTCTTCGCTGGATATGATTGCTAATGTTCCACCAATATTAGTGCAATATTCTAAGGCTTTCCAATAATTTAATTTAATTATCTTCTTCCTGCCTCCAGCCTTGAAACACTTATTCCCTGTAAAATATCTAACTTGAACATATGTGTTTATTTCGAAATATTTTGGCATGATAAGTATATACCATGTTCTAAAAGATAGAGCTTAACCACCCTGTATTGATTAACAGACATTGACTTTTTCTCTTTTATTTTTGTAATGAGATGTTTGTTATTTGATTGGCCATTTAAGTTTTAGAAACTTAAGAAAACAGGAAAAAAAAAGACAGATAAAATTTCAAAAAATAGGTTTTGACTATCTTGGAGTATTTGCTGTTTTATCGCTGTTTTGGGTAAAATTTTCCGAACTTGGTATTAATCTTGTATCAAATAAAAAAAGTTAATTTTAAAACTTCACGTAAGTCAAGTTATATCTGCGTACCGAAAGCGTACCATCCTTCGTCACAAGCCGGCACAGTGCTACTTGCTATGAATTTTTTAGATAGTGTAGTATCTTCAGAACCAAAAACTAAACCTAAAGAGAAAAAATAAACTTGAAAAGTTTTCATTCATTGTTTATTATTTAAAAAAAAGTTTTAATGTTCAAGAGTTAGCTCTTAAAATAATCGCATGCACTTGGAAAAAATCAACGTAGAAAGGTACGGACTTGTAACGAACGCATATTCTTTTATTGATATAATTTTAGAGGGCGAAACGAAAACCAATGAGCGGAAACCAATGATAACACTGTGTGGCAAAAGAAAACCTTTACAATGCTTCTGATACCTAGTCCGACTTATTCTTATGTATAATGACACCTTGAATCCAAATATGACCACCGTTTTCCCCCAACACGTAGCAATTTTCGCAGAAAGCCCCTGGTCTTTTTTTTTTTTTTTTTCATTTTTCTTTAGTTTCAGAGTTATTATTTTCATTTAGAGGGTAAAGGAACATTATATTATTCATAAAAAGTTTTTCTTGAAACTACAGATGATCAAAGTGTATACCGTCCCCCTAAAAATATTTTAGAAATCATCAAAAATTATCTTTCTATTCCGTGTTTTTTTTAAATTTATTTATTTATTTATTTAAGAAGTTTTTTTCAAAAAAATCTGGTGTAAAATCAGAGTATCGGAATCGCGCTTTCCTATAATTCCCGTATCCGAAAATATTTTTGCTTTGTAAAAAAAATAAATAAAAGTCAAAAATAAGAATGAAAAAAATAAAAAATAAATAAATTAATAATTAAAAAGCAATCTTGTGAGGGTCGCACGTTGCACATGAGTCACATCTTCAGTAAATCGCAGGTCTTCAGTAAAAACACCCTATTCTGTCTGCTTCTTATTGTTAAATGACCGCTGGAATTGGAATACCCCCCCCCCTCATGGATTATTTTTGCAGATCCCCCGTATTTTTCCTGTTTTCTGACTATTAATTGGGAGGGGGGGAGGACTTTTTCTCAAAAGTGGTCTATAATGGGGGAAAGCGATGGCCATATTTGTATTTCAGGGGTCATTTTACACAAGAACCAGCCAAAATAGTCTATTTTTTACTGAAGACCTGCGATGCGACTCGTTTGCAACGTGCTACTTTTCAAAATGGAATTTAATTTTTTTTTCTTTCTTTGTTTATTTTTACAACTTGAAAATTTTTTCGGATACAAGCATCATAGGAGCGAGTCTTATACTCTGATTCCCTAAAGAAATGTTCTCTAAAAATTTCTTAAAAAAAAAAAAAAAAAAACAGAAATAGAAGGATTATTTTTGGTGATTTTTGAGATATTTTGGGGAGTATAAAACCCCCAAGTCTCCCTTTTGTTGTTGGTGTTTATGACATTGTACTTTGAGCCTCTATTGACTTCTATAAATATGTTAGTGGTTAATATAATTCTTTAATAACATATTTTCTTAAAGAACATTATTTAATAAGTATTTTTTTATCAAATCAAATACAAAAAGCTTGAAAGCAAACAATATACAAGTAATGAAAACAAAGAAAAATCAAAATGTTTATCTGGGAAAGCTTTAAAGTATAGAAAAATTGGAAAAAGTGTGACAAATAACAAAATAAAGAACTACAGTAACTGAACATTTTTCATTAAAAAGTTTTGAAAGAATGAAAAAATACAACTACCTGCTAAAGAAGTAATTAGAAAGCACCATATTTTTGATTCCATTGCACATGAAGCTTTATCAGCCACCGGATGTTACATCGCATAACACAAGTAGATAATGGTGTAGTTCCGGAAGCAATCTTCCTTCCTTTTAGCGCTCTTCAATTTTTTAGTGATGTAAATTAAGCAGCAGACTTTTCTGTCTCGGGGTTGTTTGCTAACAAATACGGTTCTGCTCATTTTGTTTACTTGTTCAATCTATGCATGTGCTTTTTGCTATCGATAGAGTAAAAAAATAAGATAGCAATGGTAATTTCTTTTTAAACTGTGTAAAAAAGTGCTGAAAATATTTTCAACAGGAAAAAAAATCGATTATCGAAATTGAGTCTGCTGAGTGGCGTAGTGGTCAAGCTTAGGTCTCATACCTTGTTAGTCGTGCTTTCCGAATTAGAGTATTCGCGACTCCAGCGCTCTAATATGCTACCTTGTAGTTATTTATAAAACTATCGATAAAGGTAAAACGTTGTGTTTCACGTTTGTAGAAACGGTGGGAGGTTTTCTTTTTGTCTATTTGCTTCACTAAGGTTTTAATAAAGGATACATTCCAAAACAAGTTAATTGTGGATTGTCGTATAACAAGTGAGTTTCATAACTTTAAAAAATTCTTTATTTATAATACGTTATTGGCATTAGCGTTAGACACATTAGCGATCAAATACAGGTTTGCTGTACCGTTGTGGAAAGTACATAATTATGTATAAATTAATTTCCAATACTATAAATCCTTTATGTCCCTAACGTACCATTATTCTGCACAGCAGTCGCACAGTAGAAAGCAGATGAGTACCCTAGCAGCATGATCTCATAGGTCGATGATCGGCCATTCATCGAAACCCGGTGAAATTCTCATCGTCCGATAATCGGATTCAATGAGTTCTCATCGGGAATTGCTCCAATATGTCTTATCGGCCAAACAGAATCCGAGCAGCAGAATCCGATGAGTTTTTCTCGAAATACGATGAGCTTTGGAGCAATTCACGAGTAGTGCAGTCCCGTGCCGATGAATTTAGGATCAATTTTGGATGCTCGGCTTATTGTCATCGGGAAAAGTTGATGGGAAGGATATCGCTTTTCGATGAAAAGTAGCTCATCGAATACCGTGCTCGGATACTGATCGGAGCGATGTCATCTTGTGTTACGGGATCAGTTTACGAGGAGTTCGATGATCGGCCGAGCAAAATCCGATGAGTTGATGCTACTTGGGTAATAATGATGGATATGTTTCAAGGTAATTTTTCAGCGTTTACCCACATTATGTAAACTGCAAAAGTATTTATTATAAGCTATGTTAACGTATATCTCAAAGTGCAGCTTGCTTTAACGATTGGAATTGCCTCCATCATACTCTTTTTTCAATATTTATTTCCTTTGTTTTAAATAATATATCTACTATCCTCTTAAATGGTATATTTAATAGCAATATTTTTTACTGTGAAATAACTATTATAGAAAAGATCGAATTAGTTTTCTTACAGAAATCGAACGTCTGGGAGCGTACATTTGCAAAAAAATTGTTTTCTAAATATTTCTGTTTGAGAAAAACCGATCTAAAAATTATCTACATATACTGAAACTTAATCGTATGAGTGATGAAAGTTCTCTTGTATGTATGAGAGATTGTAGAGATGATGAATTTGCTTATACATTGCCAATACAAGTAGATGAAATACGTTTATTTTGGAAAAATAAAACGTACTTAAAATTGCTACTAATTGTCATATTAACCCATTTATGCACAAGCTTTTTTAAACAACTTTTTTAATTTTGATCTGCTTAAAACTTTTACTTGGAATATTTTACATCCATTTTAGGCGCAAAATAGATCGCTGTTGCCATATATATTAAGTTATTTAATGTCCTATTTATGGGACACTAGGCTGATATGTGCTCAAAATAAGACCTTACTTGACTTTACTTTTGCAAAGTATTATCACAGAAGGCATCTGTGATCAATTTAAAGCGAATCATTATAAAATAATTTACTTTTATGAAAAATAAATTCGAAAAAAAAAAACTTACTTTCTGTGGCTAATCATGCTGAATTGCTGCTTGACTGATTTGTCTGAAAATAGCTGTCAATAATTAAACTCTGATGTTCAAATAGTGGCTCTATCTGGTTTTCTCAAGAAGGACTATTTAACTTGAGAAAAACAGCTTTAGTAAAATGATATACTCATTACAGGTTTTTGTATGCAGTAACTAACAAGCGTCCCGTTTTTAGGCTACTGGGCATAAATGGGTTAAAACAATTTTCTGCAATAGAAGTGTACATTTTTCAATTATTATTATTATTATTATTATCATTATTATTATTATTATTATTATTATTATTATTATTATTATTATTATTATTATTATTATTATTATTATTATTATTATTATTGTTATTGTTATTGTTATTGTTATTGTTATTGTTATTGTTATTATTATTATTATTGTTGTTGTTGTTGTTGTTGCTGTTGTTGTTGTTGTTGTTATTGTTGTTGTTGTTGTTCATTTTTTATTTTTTCAATTCAAAAGCTATTGTTTTGAAAAAAAATGGCAATATTAATATCATTATATTTTTTAGACATAGATCTTCTTATAGAGTTTATGTAAATGGAAACTTAAGAATGGAAGAACTACGGAAAAATTTAAGATTATTATGCACCAAAATAAGTGCTATTTTTAGAAGATAAAGACCAGTTTAAGCGAAAATCAATGTGCTAACGCTCATTGCAAAAAATAAGAGGTATAGATAATCAATAAAAATATACACAAAAAATAAGTTGATGTCATTACCTATTGTTTTAAACTCCTGAATAAAATATAAACCTAATTTACAGAAACAAATACTGATGTCAGAAGAAAATACTTCTTTTCTTCGCCACAACTATTGGGAATTCTTTTTCTTTCGTCTATGTTCTCAGTACTATGAGAACTTGTCATTTGGAATCTGAACTATCTTAGAATTTCATAACTTCCAAACAGTGTACATCTGCAACATATGTTACTTATTGCTTCTTCAAAGAGTTTATTGATTTGAGATCGCGTCTTGACTTCAAGATTTATAAAAGAAATTAAATATTCCGCTGTTTGAGGGAAAAAAACGAATAACGTTAGTTTAAAATTATGTAAGGGCGAATTAAATTCAGCGGTAGAGACATTTGTTACGATTCTTAAAATAAAAAGGGGAAAAAATATTTTTGAGTGATCATTTTATTGTAATGGTTGAACGTTTGATAGCTCAACAATAGAGTTTTCATTTGCATTTAAAGCTATTTTTTCAATGCATTTTTGATGTGATTTAATGGTGTCTTGAAAACATAAGTGTGAGATTTTATTCTTTTTTAGTTTATTTTGAAACTGTCAAATAAGGTCTTGATCAAACAAAAATCTTATCGTCCATTCCTAAACTAACCCGTTCGTCTATTTAAAACGCGTGAAATCGCTCTCCGTCTATGTACAAACTATTTTAAACGTAATTTATTGTAAAAAAAAGGACATGCTATATTTTTCATAAAGAAGAAAAACTACTACACGACATAAAATTGTCTTTTCAATTTAGTAATTGCCAACCTCTGAAAATCTATTTTATACCCCAGCAGCATAATCTCATCGGCCGATGATCGCCCATTCATCAAAATCCGATGAAATTCTCATCGGCCGATGATCGGATTCGATGAGTTCTCTTTGGGAATTGCTCCAATATGTCTCATCGGCCAAACAGAGTCCGAGTAGCAAAATCCGATGAGTTTTGCTCGAAATACGATGAGATTTGGAGCAGTTTACGAGCACTGCAATCCCGTGCCCATGAATTTGGAATATATTTTGGATGCTCGGCTTATTTTTATCGGGAAAGTTGATCGGAAGGATATCCTTTTAGATGAAAAGTAGCTCATCGAAAGCCGTGCTCGGATACTGATCGGAACGATGTCATCGTGCGTTACAGGATCAGTTTACGAGGAGTTCAATGATCGGCCGAGCAAAATCCGATGAGGTGATGCTACTTGGGTACATAAATTACAATGTATGAGCAAATACCGAGTTATGCAACAAACCTAGATTTTGAAAGACTGTAATTGTTCGGGGAACCCAACGGAGTAAATCAGAAATTTAAGGGGAATAATAAGCATTTTAAGAGTAAAAAAAACCAACAGTAATTTTAGGCTTAAAACATGACTATGTAAGATTTTTCTGATAATATCGTTTCTAAATATTCTTCTATTTTCTCAATAACGAACTGTACTTGAGTAAAAATGATCAGAAAGAAAAGGCTGAAAATTTCGGTTTGTTGACGAAGCAGTTTATGAGTTAAAAAATTATTCAACGTTTTGGTGCATTCCGAAAATAAATATATAAACTCTCTCTGCTCATACCATCAGATATTATACTGTGAATTGCATGATAGTTTAACGCAGTTAAAACAAAATTACATAAAATATTCAAACCAGTCATTTAAACATAAACAGACCAATAAAGAATTTCTACTTATTTTGCAGTTAATTCCTGGTGCGACGATAATAAGTAATAGGAGTTTGAGTTTTATGCCTACAAGATATATATATATATATATATATATATATATATATATATATATATATATATATATATATATATATATATATATATATATATACATACATAAATTTTTTTTTGTCTTTAGTGAAATATAGGGGAGAGTGGTAATGAATGGGCCATGGTGATGAATGGGCCACTAACAAAATATGAAAAAGTATTTGCATGATTTTTTTTTGATGCCACCAGTAGATGCAGCTATTTGTTCTACTAAACTCATCCAATTTTCATTCGATTGCGCTGAGCCATTTTCAAATTAGAGTGGCATGGTCAAGAATCTGACTGAAAAGTAAGTTTTTCCCTTTTTAGTAAAACATTTCCTAGCTAAAATGTACCAAGTATTTCACTGCATACATATGTATAAGCTAGTCTTTCCATATCTATAAACTAATCTTAAGATGTATTTTGATGTTATCTGAATTCAATGTACTCAAAAAACCTAAATGTATTCCAAAGGTATAGGTGGGGCTGAATGGGCCACTATGTCATGGTAATGAATGGGCCACTTAAATATTGTTTTTCTTCCTTTTCTTTGGATTTTCGCATTAATATGAAACACAACTGACTGTCATAGATAAAGATTACTGTCGTCAAAATAGGTTTGTAGTAACTTCTAAATATAATTTGCAGATCTATATTATATTCCTCTAGTACAATAGACCTCTGGTCGCAGTGCGTGACTTGAAAAAGCCCCCCTCTCTCCTTCATATTATATTCCTCATAGTACAATTTCATTTTCTTTCTTGGTACCTTAAGTTAGATATTTCTTATTCCGGATGTCTAGTAAATTAAAAAAAAAAATTTTTTGAATTTTGACAAGTTTGAAAATGAAGATGAAGTTTTTGAAAGTGATGTTTAATATTATTTTCGAAATATATAAATTTTGTTAAATCATAGTGTGTATTATCTGTTATTTTTTTATATATATTTGATGTTATTTATTTCTTGCAATCTCATTATTTAGTCATTTTTCTGCTACAATTGGTATGCATCAGTTTTATTTTAATTGCATCAGTTTTGATGTTTATATAATTTTAAATCAGTATGATTTTGCATCATCATGTCAAGTGCCACATTTATTTTGTCATATTCAGCAAATAAAAGATTAAATCCACATGTTTTCATTGAATTCATTTAGTGGCCATTACCTTCGATGGCCCATTCAACCCCATAGGTGGGGTTGAATGGGCCAAATTTCAAAATTTTTATTTTCTATTATGATTCAGTATAGACAGGTGCTAATCCAACTTTTATGACTTTTTTAGATAGCCAGATAAGTAAAGTAACTAAAACACCAATTTAAAGTTAAAACTAAGTGTTAGAAAAAATTACAAAAATTCAAAACCAAAAAGTGGCCCATTCATTACCACTCATCCCTAGTATTTTTTTAGGGACGAAAATACTAATATATTATTTTCCCAAATTCAGAATAATGTTCTTATTTATTTAAAAATGGCTTTAAGAAGGTATTTCAATTCAATAACATTTTAATTATACTATTTTAGGGATTCATTCGTCGCTGAAGTACCTTCTTTAATTTATAAAGGTACCTATAAATAAATCAAACCTTAATACAGTGCAATTAAAACATATGTTGCAAAAATACTGGAAAAATATAATTATCTTTAAGGACAATTTTCTTTTTTTACTTCATATATTTTTTCAAAAAAGCAGTAACATTAAAATTAGAATGATTGTTTTGATAACTGTATTTTTCTCTTTGAGATATCTACGTGTACTATCGGCGAAGGAAAAAAAATGTTGTTTATTACATAGATTTGACTATTAGTCACATGACTGTATTTAGGTAAGTAAATATTAGATGGTACACGCGTACATGTTTTTTTTTTTTTTTTTTTGACATATTTTGATATTTTTGCCATTTTCTTTTTGTCCTTTCTTTCCTTGGTATATTTTGCAGTTATTATAATTTCCAATTTTTATTAAATTCCTTTAAAAATTAAAACGAATGTATATTTTTCTACTTATTATAGCTTCTCATATTTTTGCGTTAGAGACAACTTTAATGAGTTCATTTTGAGAAATTCGTTTAGTTTATATGGTAAAACAAAAACAAATTTTTAATTTGTTGTCTGAAAAAAAAAACTCGGTTTGCTAATTTAGAACAACGAAAGTACTTAGAAATGAAGCAAACATAGAATAATCATAAATGCAGAAAAAATTAAAATGGCTACACAATTTATTAGTAAGGGACATTTTTTCCCTCTGCTTTTAAAACTGAATTTAAAGCTAAACTTGCTGTGCATCAATTTAGAATAAGTATTCTCAACGAAATTTATTTTGTTGAAATCATAACAGTTTAGGTACTGTTCCACAAGTCATACTGATCAGAAAAATAAACTTGTTCTACAACTTTTCCATGTTTACGTGCCTATTTATTCAGTTATAACTTTCTCACAAGCCAGTCATTTTAAAGATAGGTTTCTTCATATTATTCACACACTCTGCAAATTTCAAGAAAACTAGGTTAAATAACTAATAATGTTTTATGCTATCGCTTTCCGCTATGCCGCATTAATGTTATGGTGGTGGTAGAAGAACTACGAAATTAAATTCCCATGTACTGGAAAACAAGGGCGAATCCAGAAATATTCCAAGGGAGGGGCGATCGATTGTTTTTTTATTACTTGCCCATTTTTTTCGCCATGAATCCTTGTTAACACATACTGAAAGCAAATGTTTTGGTCTTCCATTTCGAAAAATTTCAAGATCAGAGCACCGATCCCCGCACCCTTTCTCTTAATATCATCAAAGATCAACTAAAATTACCTTTTTCGAACTGCAAAATCTAAAATCTACTGGGGAAGAGTCTCCTAAGGGAGGGGCGATCGGCGCTATCGCCCCTCCCTTGTGTCCGCCCTTGCTGGAAAATCACATTATTTTATGGTGTCTTCTCTTTTTTTTCTATTTTTGTTTTAAAACCACGACATCAAAAGTAGCTGATATGAAACATTTTGAAAAAAAAAAAAAAAACAATTGATTACTATCAAATTGCTTTTGTTCTGAAAAATAGATAAATAAATATCCGATGGTGAGAAATGAAGAGTTATATCACAAATTATCCTAAATATAGTTTAAAAATACTAAAAATACGTTTTTATAGTAAATCAAACTTCCAAAACTATTGAATATCCGCTTAGTTTACTGATAATGCATCAACACTTAATATAGTTTAGCCTTTATTAATAATAATATTATTATATATATTCCTTTTATATTTGCAAAGAACGTGAATTTTATCTTTTATTCAGAGTTACATACAAACAACTAAACACTAAAATACATCAGCATGTAAAATAGTTGAGCCATTAGTATAAATAATAGTATAAAATATATTACTCTCATATTTGTAAAGAACGTGAATTTTATCTTTTATTCAGAGTTACATACATACATACACACAAGCCCATATGTGAAACTAATAAAAGCATATTAAAAATCCCTGCCGAGCAAAAACTAGGACATTACTATATATGAATGCTGTTTCTGAAAACGATATTACACAACATATTGTGAATTTAAATAACTAAATTTTGTTGATAGTTTAAAAGAAAAAAAAGTGATACACTTTTCTTTCATTTAAACCACATAAAAAACTTAATTATATAAATGGCATAAACAATTCAACAAAACATTTTTTTTTAATATCCTATTTAAACTTTTAACAAGCGTGATGTAATAGAAAGTAAAACGTTGAAATTCACAGTATTCAATTACATATTATTCCTTAACATTAATTATTTAAACTATTTACGAGAAGCTAGTGGACAGCAATAATTAACTAAATACGACTCACCAGAGCTGTTTATATTCAGTAATTAACTTATTTATTCAACAAAAGGAAACGTTAAAATTATTTAATGAAATAAATGTGTCCTTAGCTATGCTTGAAGAGAAAACTTTTCCTTTTGTAATGACCATGTAGTGCGGTTATTAAACATTATTTTAATTAAGTACATAAGGAAACTAAGTAGAGAGGTTTTTCACATGCGCAATCCGATCAGAAAATAATTACTTTCTCAAACGACTTCAAATGAATTTATAGCCTTAAATTACTCACAAAGGCTTAAATTAATGAATGCGCTCTAGCTTTGTTACCTTTAAAAACATAAATGACTTAAGGAATGCAAAAATGTTTAATTAGAAATTAAAATTGTCTAACTTCTTTGATGCCTTTTTAACCATTTGACACTCAAACACGTGTTTAGACTTAATTGAGCGGTGTTTGAATTTTTACTTTGAAACCAAATGGGCCCATTAACGTTTCCATAATTGAAGAGTCGGATTAACTGTGTAATAATGACATTTACATTCTTTGTTCTCCGAATTAAAAAAACATCTCTTTCTCTCTCACCCTCTTTTTCAAATAAAAAAGCATTATATTTTTTAAAACATATATATTTTTTCTAACTTTATTTTCTAACTCAATCGTTATTTTGCAGTTAATTGGGAAAAAAAAGCATTCTTAGTTTGTCTAAGCAGGTAAAAAGGGAACAGGGTTCTTTTATTAATCTATGTTTAAAATTATGTCCCAACATTTCTTAAAACGAGAAAAGGCTCTAATAAGTTAAGTAATTTTCATTTTCAAAGAGCATTCGAAATATTACAACAGTAAAATTTATGCGTAGCAATATATTGCTCAAAATTAACAATCTTATATTACAACAAATCGTACATCTAATCATCTTATTTGAAGTTAAAAATCAACGTAAATAAAGCACAAATAAGGTAGAAAGTACAGCAGATAGCTATTTCAAGGCTACAATGGAGCCCCTTCCTCAGTGCAAGAAGCTCAGCAAACAACATGAAAGCTGTAAGAGAACTGAGCGCGAAGCACGTGGGCCCCGGTACCGGGGCCCACTAAAAAAATACAAAACGTCACAGATTATTTCTAGGTAACGTTCCGGGATTTTATGGGTTTCTACCGGTACCCAGTGAATGTCAAGTATCTTTGCAGACAAGTTTCCGGAATTGCTACAGGTTGCATAAATGCAGGTTTCTCACTGTTTAGAAGCATATTTTTAGCCACCAGTGTCAAAACATACTCGGCGTTTTTACTACCAGCTTCCCCCTTGACTAAAATACGACACATCCAGATTAACAGAACATAAAATGGAGGTGAAATGTGCAACCACTAGGCCCTGTATTAGGAGGGAATTTCATGCAAATAATGTGGTAAGCATTTGCTTTTACCGTATTTGCAAAATTGCACAAGGAGCCCTACATGGTAAATCAGGATGGTGTCAAACTTTTGCTCCAACAATATCTAAGTTTTCTTGAAAAACTCCAGATTTTGTGTAGACATATGACTGGCATTTATTAGGAAGGTTTCTGAATTGTTTAGAAAAAAAAAATCAAGGTTAATTTCAGGAATGTTACTGAATTTTAAGGGGAAAATTTCCTTTTTCTGACTGGTAATATGACTGGTGAAAATGAAACACATTAGCTATCCTTTATTTTCTAGGAATATTTTTGAATCTTTTTTACAGTGTAGTTATAATGTGTTTTTAAAATATCAACATATTCAATTTTGCTTAAAATCTTATTAAAACAGTTTCGATGACGTCTAAAAACTGTATTTTTTATATGTCACCGAGATGATTATTGTTGTATAATGGGAAGCTAAATTATTTTGTGTCGGTATTTTTATTCTAATAAGTAAAAAATACATTAAAAAGCGTTTTGGAAAATGTTTTTAAATTCTGTAAGTTATCAATGTTTAAAGAATATGTTTTATTGATAGATTTATAAAATTGTTATTTATTAATATTTACTGAAACTACATCAAAAAATTTAATTACGATGTTTATAAGCACAGTTCACCTAAAAAGGTCTCAGAGCGTGTCTGGCTCCTTAATAGATATGTGTTTTTTATGTGAAAAATTAGATCATATTAAAAATTGCATGTACGGAGTTAAATACTGGAAAATTCTGCGTCCTTTAAATTCATGAAAAGGTCAATCTGAAAAGGTCAAAATGAGCTTTGACTAGTTAATTATTACATTCATGGTTGCAATAATGCATAAATAAACGGAAAGAGATTGGATTATTATGTTTCTGAGGGCTTCAAACATGGTAACCAAAGCAGCGGACAATGCGTGATATTTTAATGCTTCCCCTATTTATATTTCAAAAACTATGTACAGACCTGGAAATGAAAAAGAAGGAAACTGAAACTCGTTGTACAAGAATATTATTAGCTTCTCTCGCTTTTTCTTTACATAACACAGAAAGAGTATTTTACCGCAAAATGGTAAAAATGGCATTTTTTTTAATGAAATGTTTTATCATCAATATAACAGATTTTTCAATGTTTTGATTCTTTGGGACACATTTTGAATTAAATACCCATTTGTTATTAAAAAAATTCTATTCACAAAATTTTATATTCGTTCACTATACAATGTGAAAGATAATAATAATAATAATATAGCAATAAAAACACAGTAACGCAGAAAACAAAAGGTTAAAGGGAAAAAATATTTTTATTACCCAGAAGACATTCGTGACAGACATTAGATTGGAAAATTGGGCAAGTATAACAATAAGAAGAAAATGAGAAAAGAGAAAAAGATTCAATTATCGATGAGGTAAGATCAATATGTCTCCTATAGACTTAGCAGTAAAAATACATACATATGGTTTCGGATTACGTATTTTATGGTAAGCAATCCTCAGAGAAGTATTTTGTGGGACTGGTGATTCATTATGAGCTTCAGAGCAGACGTTGTAACAAAAATTAACAAAATAAACTCTTTTCGTGTCTAAATACTAGTAACAATCAATCTTGCAAAGATGTTATTCGCTTTTACGATAGTGGTGATTAAGATGTAGTTACATTTCTCCAAGGAACAAATATATTTCAGTCTTTTATATGCATTTTTTTCTGGCGGAGAGTCTTAATTACACTCCTATGTCACAGCTTTTTCCTTAGCGCTTGAGAACTGTTTGGGGTTAGAAATTAGTATTGGTTTTTTAAAGAAATTTTTATTATACTTTGAAAGATCATCGTTTCTGAAAATATTAGAACACTGCTAGAAAATAAAAATGAACAAAAATACAAGCAACTTATACAAGTATACAGACATGCTGATGCCCCCCTTCCCCCAAATGAGAAAAAATATATCCAAAAGTAAATCCAAATAAGTAAGGATTTTAGAGCAGAAATGAAGCTAGGTTCCAAAACATACCTCATTTGAGTAAATAATTACTCTCATTCTTAGTCCTACCTAAGGATTATTCCCATTCTGATAATGTACAGATTCAAGGGGATAACTGTCATTCTCATTAACCAGCGCTTCTGAAGGATTACTCTAATTCTTATAAATTAGTATTTCCGAGGAATCGTTGTCAATTATTTAAACCAGTTTTTTCAGATGGATAGCCAACATCCTCATAAGCTAGTATTTTAGAACAATTACTCTCATTCTTATTAACTAGTCTTTTTCAAAAGGATTACTTTCATTATTAACAACTACCAGGCAACCAACAAAGTTCGTGCGGTTTTGAATGTTAATAAATAAAACACAGAAAAATCGGTTTAAATTAAAGTTATTCAGAAAAATAATCACCATCAGCAAGTATTGCCTTTTCCCATCTAGACAGAAGACCATATATCCCGTTTTTATAAAAAGTTGGGTTTTGAGAGTTAAAAAAGTTTTTCACCTCGTTTTCCAAATCCTCTCTATTTTGAAACCGCCGATTGCGCATATGGTTGTTCATAGCGAAAACCAGGTGGTAGTCACTTGGGGCTAGGTCTGGTGAGTACGGAGGGTGGGGTAGAACTTCCCACTGTAATCGTGCCAGAGTTTCTTGAGTGATTTTTGCTGTGTGTGGTCTGGCGTTGTTTCATGTGGTACCCATTTGCTTAGCTTCCATCGTTTCCCAAGCTGGTGCAAATGTTTACGAATAGTTTCATCACTCACATTGAATCTTAAGGCAAGTGCTTGACATGTCTGACTTTAATCCTGCTCGATTGCCAGCTTGGTCTCGTCGTTGTTGACCGTTGATGGTCTCCCGGAGCGAGGTTCATCTTCAAGGTTTTCATCCCCCGAGGCAAATTTCTTGAACCACTTCTGACCCGTCCGTTCAGCTACAGTACCGTCCCCAAAAGCAGTGCATATCTTACGACAAGCTTCTGCAGTTTTGGTACCAAGTTTGAACTCATAAAAAAAACAAGCACGAATTATTGCGTTTGACACGGCCATACTCAACTACAGATTTTTCACTTAAATTCAAAGTAATCAAACTAATCAAATACTCTAAATAATACTGCATTAAATAAGCTTTAATTTGTATACAAAGATACCCCCACCACTTCATTCTGTTTACTCAATATAATCCAGAGAAGTAAACAATAAATAAAACCGCATGAACTTTGTTGGTTGACTTATAGTTTATTTCGAAAGATTTTTTTCTCATTCTTATAACTTAGTACTTCAGATGGATTACTCTTTTTCTTATTAATCAGGGTCATTCTTATAGAGTATAGTTTCAATTTGATTATTATCAGTCTTTTAGTACTATTACGATTAATTTGCTTTTCGTGTGAAACCTCATAGTTAATGTAATGTGTTTAGGACCCATATTTTTTTCACATCAAACCGTGTTTTTACTTTCCTGTAGCAGTTTCTTTTTTAGAGCTCTTATCAGATGGAGAAATATACAGGGTGTCCACTCCAATCGTGGACCAATAGCTAATTTCTAAACCGTTAGAGATAAGCATAGAGTTTATTTAGGAAAAAATCTCCAAATTATGAAAGGAATTTTGGGTCTCTTCAATGTTTTTCAAAAAATCAAATTTTGAAAGAGTTACGAAATTTACATTTTTATACAGCCCCCCAGTCCTATCAATCATATTTAGTAAAACATTCTTGACACTGTAACGTTTAAAACTAAAAAAAATCACTCTTCTACACAAAAATTGACCGAGTTATGACGTTTTGAAAAATCAAGATTTTGAAGGATTTCGCATACGGTCCCTTAAGCGATCGCTCGATGACGTCATGAAATAATGCAAAATCTTGATTTTTCAAAACGTCATAACTCGGTCAATTTTTGTGGTAGAAGAGTGATTTTTTTTTAGTTTTAAACGTTACAGTGTCAAGAATGTTTTACTAAATATGATTAATAGGACTGGGGGGCTGTATAAAAATTTAAATTTCGTAACTCTTTCAAAATTTGATTTTTTGAAAAACATTGAATAGACCCAAAATTCCTTTCATAATTTGGAGATATTTTCCTAAATAAACTATATGCTTATCTCTAACGGTTTAGAAATTAGCTATTGGTCCACGATTGGAGTGGACACCCTGTATATTTTGCGTCATTGAAACGTATATACATGATTAACACATATCCAATGTTTTACTCAGATATTCAGAATTGGATTTATCCAGCCTTTGATTATGAATAGTTTATTTTCATCATTGTGTACTAGATCAATTGAGCCACTGTTTTGTTAAATATCCAAGTTGTATTTAAAATGTATTTAAAAACGATTGAAAAAAAAAAATCGATAAACCAACAAAAGCTGCTTAGTTTATTTAACGAGCTACACTTAAATATATCAATATTTAGGCATATGTAATTATGCATATTCGGTGTGAAATTAAGATACGATTAATTTATACCTTTTTTCCATAATTATATTTTTTTTACAATTTCAGTTTTGATGAAACTATTCCGAAAACTAGAAGGCATAAAGACAAATCCCCTGAAAATTGGGTGAATGAATTGTTATAATTGGAATACGGTTTTATCTTCAAAATTAGAAATTTAATTTACAAAGTAAACATTAGTACAAGGGGACCGAGCCCACTCGGTTAAAAAAAAAAGAGGTTTGTAAACTCTGTTTTTTTCTAAAATGCGAAGTACTTATTTAGATAAACTTGAAAAACATTTTTAAGATTTTGGTTGCAATTACGCATTTAAAACAGCCGTAATTTGTTTTAAAAAACACAACCTTATTTAATCCATGCTCACCGTAAAATCACACCCAATTTCATTTCATTTGGCGCCGAAGACGAGGGAGAGGTTGATGAGAATGGATGCAGAGTCCCTGTTCTCCAGTACGCATTTGGTTCCAGTTGGTTTTGACTTTCACTTCACTTCACACTTCAAGGTTCCCTCCGTACATACCACAACTCGTGGTTTAACCGGGATGGGGCCCTGAAGAGCGCACT
Source organism: Uloborus plumipes (assembly GCA_038373865.1). NCBI lineage: Eukaryota > Metazoa > Arthropoda > Arachnida > Araneae > Uloboridae > Uloborus > Uloborus plumipes. The sequence goes on from JAXGGA010001689.1 coordinate 123,829, forward strand.
GTTCGTTTTTGAACCAGGCCCTAGGGCCGAGCAAACCCTTGGCCCAGCATCCCCCAGAGGTATCGTTTCACTTGGAGGATTTTATGTCCACGAACATTTTTAACGTCCCCCAGCCATCATTAATGAAGACGGTGGATCTTTGATCGGCTGGGCTTTCTCTATATGATCGGCCCGGGACCCTCCGGTTACGAATCCGACGACTAACCGATCGGACTACCGCGGCCCACACCCAATTCTAACTTTATTTTGATCGAACTCTTTTAAATTTCAAAAACAATCATTCTAACGTGTTGCCAAAACTCGTTTGCCAAATACCATAAAAATTTTAATTTACGCTGATGTGATCAAATATGAAATGCATTGTTATAATGAAATGTGGTTGTTATGAAACAGTAACAATAAGAGTAATCATAAAGAAAATGGCGAAAGAAAGCTCGTTAAACTTTTAATGACGGCACAAAAAACGGGGTTTTACGTGAAAACTCGCGTTTTTGCAGAAAAAACGCCGATGTAGATGAACTCAAAAACCAAAACTCTATCTTCTTACAAAATTTAACAAAATCGTTAGAGGCGTTTTCGAGATCCGAAATATATATGTACAAGAATTGCTCGTCTAAAGATATTAGATAGATGTAACTTTGTTTCGAAACTTAATATTTTAAGAAAATTGAGTTTCATATTTATTGATTTTTTACCTGAAATATCTTACTAAACACTCTTGAAGAGGAAAAAAAGTATTTTAAAACTTTAACACTTTTATACTCAATTTTGAAATCGCACTTGAAAAGTAAAAAGTAATCTGATTTTTATATAATGTAAGTTACCATACAATGCAATAGATGTCGGTGGACAATTACCACTGCTTTTATCCCATGCATTTTGAATAAATGAAACAGCCTGTTATCTAGTGAAGCCTTGCTTTAACATTTCAAAAACAATAACAATTTAACGTTGCCAAATACCATAATTTGAGCTTGCGCTGATGTGATTAAATATGAAATCCAATTGTTAAGGCTACAGTGGACAAATAAAACTGATTTTTTTCAATTATTGATTTATACGTCTAAAACTTTGTGTGCTTGTATTATTGTATATTTACTACATCTAAAAGCATAAAAAACACAAATTATTGCAAAAACAATTAATACTTATTTTCAAATTTCAAATTTAAATTTTTTTTAGCAAAATTTCAAAATGTTCCAGGCGTCGCAATTTTTTTTCAAACTTGGAATTTCCACTTAATTTCCAATCATTAGGCATGATGGCACAAAACAATGCATTACATGCAATGTTTTATGTGATAGTTTATAAAAGATGGCTAAAAATGAAAATTTATATGATTTTTTCAACTGAAAATTTTTATTTTCAGCCATCTTTTATAAACTATCTCATAAAACATTGCATATAATGCATTGTTTTGTGCAATCATGCCTAATGATTGGAAATTAAGTGGAAATTCCAAGTTTGAAAAAAAATTGCGACGCCTGGAACATTTTGAAATTTTGCTGAAAAAATATTTAAATTTGAAATTTGAAAAAAAGTATTCATTGTTTTTGCACTAATTTGTGTTTTTTATGCTTTTAGATGTAGTAAATATACAATAATACAAGCACACAAAGTTTTAGACATATAAATCTATAATTGAAAAAAAATCAATTTTATTTGTCCACTGTAGCCTTAAACAAAACGTGGTCGCCACGGAAACAGTAAGAAAGAAAGTACTCATAAAGAAAATGGCGAAATAAAAGCTTTTCAAACTTTCAATGAAGGCACAAAGAAAACGGGGTTTTTTGGGAAAACTCGCGTTTTTACAGAAAATACGCCGACGTAGATGAACTCATAAACCAAAACTCTATCTAAATACAAAATTTTATCGAAATCGTTAGAGCCGTTTTCGAGATCCGAAAAATAAATATATATATATATATATATACAAGAATTGCTCGTTTAAAGATATTAGATTTATTTTATATCAAGGGGGAAAATGGCTTAGGAAGTCAAAATATTGACGACGATTCTTGAAAAGCAGGAATTTTCAAAACATTGCAGAGACGTGTTTTAAGGTAATAAGAAACCCTTTTATCAATGCAAGCACATGTGCACTTACGAATGTAAAAATACTCAACAAAAGGCAGATCCTATAAATGTACATCTCTACTACATTCACTAGTTGGATGTCTTGACGTCTATAAACTCTGCAATCCTGTGAAACACATGCTTTTTTTTTAATAAAACGTATGTGTGTGTTTTCGAGTTGTTAATATTTTTATTATTATTTTTTTTAATTATTTTATTTTTTATTATTCATTTTTTTGTTACTTTGACATCCCTAAACTCTGAGACTTCATGATGAACGGGTTTTAAAAAGCTACCAGGATACTTTTTCCAACGGAACACCAATAATTTGTTGGTTTTCATATTCAAAATTAAACTTAGCGAAATGAAATATATTTGTTAGAAAAGACACATATTCAAATCAAACAGTGCAATAAAAGATAATAAACTGCATGACCTGAAAAAAAAATTGTGTAAGGTTATCATCGGTAATGGGTGTAACGTTGCACAACTTTTGGTATAAGATGTACCGATTTTAAGAAAACTGTAACTGCTGTCGGAAAGTTTCACGTAGCCTGTGTGAAGTTTTACTAAGCATTATAATGACTGGGGTATTATTCAACTCGCATGAGTTAAGTCAAACATTAGCGCAACACTCTTAAAAGTCTTATGAATGTACCCAAAATGTATGCTTTAACCGGACGAAACGCTCAACGCGCTTGCTGTGCGCTATAGTTCAATCTTCAATCCTATCGTGCGTCACCAAAATAACTTACGAATTTATGCAAAGTTGATTGGTAGTGGGAAAGCGTGAACCAGCTAAACATTAAATTAACGAATAATTGAAAGTTATCTTCCTGTCTGATGAATGTTCTGTTTTTTTTTCTTGTTTCTTTTGACAGTGAATTTTGGTGTAACCTTACACAGAAATTGGTGAAACTTTCCTCTACAGTTACATTACTATGATGTAACCTTACATCAGATATATCGGTGAAGGTTATCCATACCAATGGGGGCAGAACACTGCTTCCACCGTATTTATGGAGTTTGGTTACACAAATTTTTTTTATGTGATCTACGGGTGACTTATCACAACTTCGTCATTTTGTACCTTTGTTATGATAATTTTTTTGTTCTCATCGATGTACTATAAGCAAAATTTTACACACACAGACATTTTTAGTTCCGCTTCTCGCATAAACACAGCTTATAACTTTTATTATTGGAACTACAACGTAGTAATTAATTTTCATTTTTAAGCAATTGTTATTTACATCGTAATTCATTAAACATGTTCTAGTTTAAACACATAAGAAATATTTTTCTTCCTATGTTATGAATATTTCTCTATACTAGAGAGCAACTTAACTTGACACTGAACGTCACTACGGGCGGAGCCAATAAGAGCTCACAAGCAGTCAGCGATTTCCTCTAATTCGCCAAGTAGGCTGTGACGTTTTATCTAGCTCGTTTTTCATTGGCTAACGTCACGCAAACGTCACGCTGACGTCACGATGTTGCTGTCAAGAAACGTTGCAGCTTAGTATAGTCTATAAGCAAATATACCTGCAGATCGGTCATGACATTCTGAGACTGCACAATTCTGTACCTCAGAACCAGACTAACGTAAGTCCATTTTCGTCATTTTTCGGTAGAGGGGAAAAACGATTGTCGAATACATCGTTTTTCCCCTCTACTGAAAAATGACGAAAATGGACTTACTTTAGTCTGGTTCTGAGGTACAGAGTTTTGTCCTTGTTTAGAGCTCACCACTTAAGAATAGTCCGTAACTGACCTGGAGGAAAAAGTAATCTCATTGCAGCTAAGAACATATACTGTACTACTTCATAGCTCTATCTTTGTTCTGGCTTTTTAGCAATAAAGTAGTGGATATCTCTGTAGTCTATCAAACATTTTACTGCAAAAAAGTTCATAGTATTATATTTTATAGAAATGGAATATGAAACTTGGAACTTTCAATAATAGAGCGAAAAACTTCGTAAAGTAAAAAGTGGAAATCGAGTAAAATTCAACGAAAAGAAGTTTCCCTTGGTGTTCATTCTATCAAATAGTAATCAAAATTGCAAAGGATTACTTTTTGTGAAGACTGTGCAAACAGGAAAACTCCGTTTTTTCTTTTTTTCTTTTTACTACAACGTTCAAAACGTCATTTTAAATTTGGTTCAAATGGTATTGGATCTTTGTGGAAAGCAAATATATAATGACTTTGAAAGCAGAAAACGAAAATACATTCTTTTTATATTTTCTGTAAGAGTAATATGTGGAAACCAAGGACATTTTTTAAAATTTATTCACACAAAGAATTTTGCAATAAAATGAGCCACATTCTTATTCATCTTTTCTGGTAACTCCAAAGAAAACACTCTTATATTGTGATATATACTTTTAAATAGGAATTTCTTTCCGCAGTAAACGATCCAACATTTTCATTCTCTAAGGGTAATTTATCAATTACATTTCTTTCTCAGTTGGTTTAAAATCATGTAAAACTTTTCAACATGACATATGTAATGTACCAAAATAGATGTATTTTAATTGAAAATAAAACTATAAATGGTTATGAAAATATTAACACAAATCAAATGGGAGAATTATAAATTGTTTCAAGTATAAAACACTTTTAACGGGAAGATAAAACCACGTATATTTATAAACATAAAAAAATAAATTTTAAAATAAAAGACATTATAGTATAACTAAAAAGTATAGTTAAGAAAATGTTCAAATCAAAAAGTGTGCTCTAGTTTAAAAAAATAATTTGAGTCAAAGTATATTTATAAACATAAAAAAATAAGTTTTAAAATAAAAGACACTAGTATAGTTAAGAAAATGTTCAAATCAAAAAGTGTGCTCTAGTTTAAAAAAATAATTTGAGTCAAAGTATATTTATAAACATAAAAAAATAAGTTTTAAAATAAAAGACACTAGTATAGTTAAGAAAATGTTCAAATCAAAAAGTGTGCTCTAGTTTAAAAAAATAATTTGAGTCAAAGTAACGTCATTCCCACTTAAACACAAATATGTTTTTGCTTATAAAAATGTCCAAACGCTTTGGGGTAGTTAAAGAAAGGTATAATCAGGGACATTACAAAATCACAAATGTTATGCTTTTATTTTTTAGCGCAGTTATTTATTCATATCTTAACTATTCACATTATTAAAGAGTAAATCAATATTAAAAACAGTAAAAATGTTTTAATATCTATATATCTCCAAAGATATGCTCTTTCCAAAAAATCGATACTATCAAAAGCGTTAGTAATTATTTTAGAGTTTGCTGTCTAAAACTTCTTATAATTCCAATATTCCGAAGCAAATGCTCCGCCGAGTTAATCGAACTGAACTGCATTGATCTTATCAAGGAGTGGGTAGCTGTTTACTGGGAGTATTGATTCCAATTTCCGCGCAGACATTGTGTGAAAGTAAGATTAGCGCGGAAATGAAACGGAACAAAGTGAAACCTTCTTAATTTTCGCTTTGAAGTCCCTATAAACAAAACAGTGAGTGTGGAAATAAGTAGTAAGGTGCATGAAGTATGTCTTAAAAAGAGTTTTGAATATGGATATGTAGGAAGGTAATAAACGTACTCTTTATGAATAAATGCATTAATGCAGTTCTTTTTGTAGTATTATCTTCAAACAGTTTTATATTTATTTGGTGATAAAAGGACTAGTAGTAGCCGTAGATTGAATACATTTCCTGTATTACTTTAGATAAATTTCTTATTAGTACATACACTTAATGTTTTTCGAATTTCCTATGTTAAAAAGAAGGTATGAGAAATGAAGGGCCAGGGGTAAAAAAGATGAAAGTGACGAAAAACCGATTTCGAGAAAAACGAAGAACAAAATTTGATTTCTCGTAGCTCCTTATGTAGTTTTTCAAGTTTTCATGTACATTTCGGTCGCGTCTTATTCCCCCCCCCCTTGTTGTTCTACCAGATGATACTAGTCCTTCATAGCCCCAAGATAGCGCTAATATCTCAAAATTGACAAAAAAGTGACTTTCATCTTTTTCCCCCGGACCCTTCAAATGAATTCAAACATTTTCAACCTGGTTAAATGTTTAAACTGTATAATATTGCGTGAGTAACTAAAATATTTTATTTTTACCTAGGAATATCTCATTGTCAGAAGCTGCAAATTGTCACCCAAAGCCGATGGCACCACAGATTTTTTTCTCCTTTTGGGTACATTGTTAAAAACAATTCTTGAAATTTTACTGTAAAAAGTACTGTTATCTATATTACCAGTAAATTTTACAGTAAAGTCCTATTTTGCGTCAGTGTTTTACTGTTCGAAAAACAAGAACTATGCTTCTAGTGGAGCTGAGTAAAGAAACGAGATGCAAGTAGTGGTGTTCGAACCTAAGTTCCTATTTTTCTTAAACTTTTTCCGTTTGCAACTGCAACCGGAACAATTGTTGTGACTGCAAAAAATGTCCGAGCAGACATTTTGTGAAAGTTAGGTAAGCGCGAAAATGAAACGGAACAAAGAAGGACCTTCTTAATTTTTGCTTTGAAATCCGAATAAACAAAACAGTGAGTGTGGAAATCAGTAGTAAGCGAATAAAGTATGTTTGAAAAAGGCGATTTGAATATGGAAGTATAAAAAGGTAAACCCCTGATAAACGCATTCTTTATAGATAAACGCATTAATGCAGCTCTTTTTGTAGTATTATCTTTGAATAATCTATTCTTTATTTGATAAAATAAAAGGTTGAGTAGTAGCTGCAGATTTAACCAGCCCAGCAGCTTAATTTGATATATGGCTGAAGTAGAATTTCTTATTAGTTTGATGACACTTACCAGGGGACCTTACAGGTTGTCACTCACCGGTTTTGATGAGTTTTAAATATTATGTATATATTATGTAGGGGGTGTTATGTGGGTCCCTACATAAATATTATGTTGGGACCCACCCTAAGTATTTTAGCAAAAGGATATTCCCCAATGCACCAAAGTTTTCGAGATATAACGATCCAAAGTTCAGCTCGAAGTTGTTATAGAGGTATGGTTGAGCAGTGGTCACAACAGCGGCCGTAGCCCAGTGAGCAAGGTCCCCCAACTCCGACCGCTGGAGGTCTGAGGATCGAGTCCCGTGACGTATTCTTTTTTTCTTTAAAATCGAAATAAATTCGATAGTTAATGGAAAATCGTTTAATTATTCATTTTATTTTATTTATTTATTCATTTAAAAAAGAAATCTATGTTTTCAATTTTTAATATTATTAATTTACGGGACTCGATTCCCAGACCTCCAGCGGTCGGAGTGGGGGACCTTGCTCACTGGACTACGGCCGTTGTTGCGACCACTGCTTAACCGTACCTCTATAACAACTTCGAGCTGAACTTTGAATCGTTATATCTCGAAAACTAAGGCGCATTGGGGAATATCCTTTTGCTAAAATACTCAGGGTGGGTACCTCTACATAATATTTAAAACTCATCAAAATCGGTGAGTGACAACGTGTAAGGTCCCCTTGTTAGTATTTTTGGAGTTTTCTATGTTAGAAAAGAAGTTATATGAGGAATGAATTCAAACATTTTAAGTATGGTTAAATGTTTAAATTGTATGCTCATGCGTGAGTAACTAAAACATTTTTTTCCCTAGGGATATTTCATTGTAAGAGAATGCAAGTGGTCCCCCAAAGCCGATGACACCACAGATTTTTTTCGTCTTTTGGGTACACTATTAAAAAAAATTCTTGAAATTTTACGGTTAAAAGTACTGGTGTCTAAGTTACCAGTAAATTTTACAGCAAAGCCCTATTTTGCTTCAAAGTTTTACTGTTGGAAAATCAAGTACGATACGTCTAATGGAGCTGAGTAAAGAAACGAGATGCAGGTAGTGGTGTTTTTTTTTTCTTTCAAATGGGGCTGCAGTAGAGGCACAACCTTTTGCAGACCTAGTGCGATCCCCGAATTAAGCATCCATTCTTTCAAGTAGCACCAGAATCGGCGGAATGCCATTACCACGATATTTTGACGCCCAGTTTCCCCAAAAGATGGAGGCACCTAGGCTCTATTCGATGCGAAACTGCACCAGAAATTTAACAGGTAGTGGTGTTCAAACCTAAGTTTCTTTTTTTCGCAGATGGGCTTGTTAGTCCCTGTACCGAATTAACTTCGGGAGTTAATGGGAATGAATGGATAATAACATCGTTCGCACCAGAAGTCACGTGGTGTAACAAATTCCTTTGTTTTTTCGATAGAACGCACCGAAAAGCATTTTTATAATGCAAACTTTCCATTTTTCAGTATTACTTTAAATTTTTTCCTGAATTTCTAAAAGTAGAACGTGCATACATATCACATTGATGTTTTCTTTCTGTTTTTAAAAATACCACTGAAATGGGTGTATGCCTGTTTAGACATCAAATTTCGGCTGCTTGTCTAGCTGGTGTCTAGACGTACCATTTTACTCAAAATATGCAGGGATATCCATTACGTCCAGCTCCATACCTCTATTGTATTCAGTTACTGAAGATTTTATTTCAAATTTATACGATAAAATATATGTCTGCATATCATTGGGACTTCTGGTTTTTTTATATCCTTTTTTCGTTTCATGCTTTACTTCACAAAAAAATATTTCAACATTTCAATTTTTAGTGGGGAAAAATTAATTAAAAAAAATTAAGTCATTCAATACATCGAGAGCCATTACAAAAAACGCTTAAAGTATGCACAAATGAATTAAATTTCGCTTTTGTGTGTACATAAAATGTGATTTTTTTTTTGGTCGACTACTGAAGTCAGAAGAAACAAAAATCTATCAATACTCATGAATAATATTGCTCTTTTGAGCAAATGATGTAGAAACACATTATTCTAAGAAACCAATTTCAGGATTAAAATTCCAAATCGTTTGTCTTCTTTCCCTTTAAGCAATGCCGCCGAAAATAAATTACCTTCCATCGCCGGATATTTGAACGCTTCTTTATATTAAATATTCTGCAATCTCTTCGTTCCTTTGAAATTATGCGGAGAGATTTAATAATGTCTGTGGATGTAAAATGGGTATAGAGGTACGACTGGAAATTGAATGTATTTACGATTCTTGTTTTTTTTTTTTTTTTTTATTATTATTTTGGCGTTTAAATTAAAACGAAAACACTTCCTAAGATGAGATTTCTGAATCGCTTAATTCCTAGAGCATCAATTATTGAAGATAAATTCAATGATAATGTATTCTTTTGATAAACTGTTAGGTAAGATGCAGTCGTAAACTGACAGAAGAAAGAAAAATCGTTGAGCTGTAACAACGATTACATCATTTTAATCGTTTTTGCAAGAAATCTAAAATTATGCAGTACATTCAGACGGTTAACTTTCAAAAATAATTTTTCCAAAAAATATCTTACTCATGATAAGTTCTCAGAAGAATATAAGATATCATTTATTCGTCTTGAGATTGTTTGTGCACACTTGTGCATACTTATGCATGTCTCCCGTTTTAGAGTATACTATTGGATAATTACGAAAAGTGACGGATTATTCTGTTATTCCTTCTGTTTCAAAATAAGTATTTTTACGGGAAAGTTTTACTCATTATCATTTTGTTCTTGTTTGAGAATCCTATTGTTCATTTTTAGCTCTTTAAGATATTTTTTACTTTCAATGTTGTCGTTTTTAGCTATAATTTAAGTACCTGTTTAAGTGTTATTTGCTTTTTTTTAAGCTATTGCATTCACTAGTATAGATTTTTATCTATTTTTCAGATAGCAGCATTTGCTCATCCATTGTTAACGTCTCATCGCCGGGGGAGAGAAGACAAACGATTTGGAATTTTAATCCTGAAATTGGTTTCTTAGAATAATGTGTTTCTACATCATTTGCTCAAAAGAGTAATATCATTTATGACTATTGATAGATTTTTCTTTCTTCTGACTTCAGAAGTCCAGCAAAAAAAAGGTCACATTTTAACATTTTATGTAAACACAAAAGCGTAATTTAATTCATTTATGCATACTTTAAGCGTTTTTTGTAGTGGCGCTCCATGTATTGAATGACTTAATTTCGTTAATTTATTCTTTCCCGCTAAGATTTAAAATTTTGTATTATTTTTGGTGAAGTAAAGCAAGCAACGAAAAACTGATATTTAATAAAAACACATTGTATCATTTGCTTAGCAATGGTTAACGCCCATTCTGCAGATAATCGCACTGTTAGGTTCACTGCAGTTGAAGAAGGATTTTAATTTGGTTTATTTATATCTCCATCACCACGGTGTAGGCTAAAACTCGAATTCAGAGTAAATTATAGATTCAACTTCTAATTTTTAGACAATACTTTCTCTAACTAAATATTATACAATCCACCATCTAAATTCTTCTCACATAGTAATGTATGATGTCCTCTTTCAAGTTCGCTTGTTTGAATATGCAGTTGTAGATATAAATATGCCAAAAATTGCAAAATCGCTGAAATTTGAACATTATTTTACACATAAAAAAGGAAAAAAAATGAATTTTCTACCTTTGAAAAATTGACCCAGGATTTCTTCTAAAAAACACCGATTCTGCAATCTATGCAGAGGAAAACATTTACGTTTGAAATTTATATGTTTTGCGTGTAACAGCATCCGAGTGAGACAAATAGGATTTACTCCATTTTATTGTAAATGCAAAATTGCGTCATATTATCTGCTCAGATTTTCCATTCAGGTACATAAGAGAAATTGCACAATGGCGTAGGAAAAGGCTGAAACATAATCCTTGTATTCGGAAATCTTGTACTAAGATGACACAATGTGAAAGCATTTTTATAATGCCTGGTAAAAGCTGTAGAAATTTTAGTATTGATTGCTTTTTTCATCTCTAGGATGCATGAATAATAATAATAAAAAGAAAATAATAATAATAACAATAGCAATGACAATAATAGTAATAATAATTGTAATAATTTATTATTATTATTAGTATTAGTATTAGTATTAGAATTAGTACTATTATTATTGTTATTATTATTGTTATTATTTCATGAAGCAGTCGACTTGATGGCGTGGTGGTAGAGCGTCGGCTTTCCGCGCCGATAACCCGGGTTCGATCCTAGAGTTGGCCAGTCGGCGGATTTTCGAGATGCGGCGCCCATGTCGTATGATTATGCGGCGTGTAAAAGATCCCTTGGGGTGTTCGTTTGGCTTTGAATATCCCTAGGAAAAATTAAATCCTAGTGCTCTTTTGCATCATAGCCCAGGTGCCTCCATCTGGTGGCAACTGGGCGTTAAAATTCTCGTCGCAATGGCATTCCGCCGATACTGGTGCTGCGTGAAAGAATGGATGCTTAATTGGGGGATCGCACTGGGTCTGCAAAAGGTTGTGCCTCTACTGCAGCGAAAGAAAAAAAAAATCTTTGAAGGAATAAAAAATCATGAAGCAACGCAGGAGTTTTATTTTTTTCAAGGAACAAAATTTTTCTTTTATTTGTATTCATTAACTGTTTTAACTGATGGTAAAATACCACGCATCATACAGCACTCGATTTACTTTCTATTTCAACCATAGTCATTAACATTTTGTTTAATATAGTCTATTACACATCAATCCAAAAAAAAAGCTTCAACCAAAATACTTTATTGAAAAATAGATATAAAACCAAATCTCACATTTGGCGAAGTATTTTTAAACTAAAAATAATTTATAGACCTTCCTGGAAATAAATGGGCAGCTGATGTGCCTAAATTCTGTCAGTAACATATCTGGCAAAAAACGGGAAAATTTCCAATAAGAGTCAGTCGCTTTGCTGAAACTGACTTGGATATTTCCTGAAGAATTTAAAAACCTTCCCTAAACGCCAGTCACGTTTTTGAGATAAATCAGGAACCTTTTAAGAAAACTTAGATATATTTCTAACTAAGGCTCTTGGCATTCTCTTGATTTAGAAAACTAAAGCGGTTTACCAAATGTGGCCAAACTTATGGAATGCTACAAGTAAATAGCGACATGCTTATTTGTCTATTTTGATCTCTCTATTAGGTTTCAGCCGATTTGGACCAAACTCAATTGTACTGAAGGCGAAGTAATGGAAATGCTTAGTATATTTTGAGACTGGTAGTTAAACATATTTTTCACACCAATCACATGTCTGAATTCTTGCAACATGCAGCAGTTTAAAAAACGGTTTGCCACAGATACTGGATTTTCTGAAAAAAATGGCGGAAACCCGTAAAATCCCGGAACGTTTCCTGGAAATAATCTGAAGTTTCGAACTCTTTTTGCATTGTATGATAAGAGATTTCGCAATTGTTACAATTTAAGTGCATGGTTTTTGAATCCAATGACCCAGGTTTTAAACGTTTTTAAGCGGTTGTTACAAGGCTAATAACCATTTTACAACCTTTAAAAAACGAAGTGTGCTACTTGGGTGGGGAAGCATCCATATTTAATATTGCCTCAGAGTTATGCAGTGCATCAAACTTAAATATGCTTTAATGGAAAGTTTTTCGCTTGATTGATTTCAACCAAAGGATATTCGTTAAAATGCTTTGGTAACAAGATTTTTTTTTCATCTAATAAGAAGATACTAAGACGAATATTTAATTTAAAACTGTATTAATATGTGAAATTCATAAAGCAAAGAGTAATTTATTTCGCAGATTAAAAGTAACATGGGTATTGGAAGCATTTGAAAAAAGGATACGGGTAGTAATTACTTGTTCGGGGAATTTATGTTTCAAACTGAAAAATTTAAAAGAAAAAATAAGAAAACCTTTTTCCTTAAAAAAGAACTTAATTAAAAAAAAAATATACATATATAAAGGTTTTTTTTAGAGGTATAGAATTTTGAAATGGAATAAAACAAAGATGATTTTTTTAAATTGAGATGAAATTTATTTCATTCGAAAGATAATCTTCTGACATTATAATGTAAATGTGACTTCTGGCATATGACCGCCACGGCTTGCTCGGACGTAGTCTAATCTGAAGGTCCAATTTTCGATTACTTTTTCCAATATTTGTGGTCGTATATCGGCAATAACGCGGCAAATGTTGTCCTCCAAGTGGTCAATCGTTGTGGGCTTACCGGCGTAGACTAGCGATTTCACATATCCCCACAGAAAATAGTCAAGCGGCGTTAAATCGCGCGATCTTGGAGGCCAATTCACGGGCCCCAAAACGTGAAACTATGCCGTTACCAAACGTATCCTTCAATAAATCAATTGTGGAACGAGCTGTGTGACATGTTGCGCCATCTTGTTGAAACTACAGCTTCTGCACATCATAATTGTTCAACTGATGAACAAAAAGGTCCGTAATCATGGCTCTATAGCAGTCACCATTGACTGTAACGCTCTAGCCAGCATAGTTTTTAAAGAAGTACGGACCAATTATTCCACCAGCCCATAAAGCACACCAAACAATCCGTTTTTCTGGATGTAACGGTGTCTCAACATACACTTGAGGAGTATCATCACTCCATATACGGTAGTTTTGTTTATTGACGTATCCATTCAACCAAAAGTGAGCTTTATCGCTAAACAAAATTCCCCTATGAAATCGGTATCAACGGTAAACTTGTTGTGGGCCCATTCACCGAATTCACGCCTTGCTCGGTGATCGTGTGGCTTCAATTCTTGCACGAGTTGGATTTTGTAAGCGCGCAAGCCAAGATCTTTCCGCAAAATCTTCCATAAAGTGGATGGACACATATCCAATTCCTGTGCACGATGGCGGATGGAATGATTAGGATATTTTTCTACGCTCTGCTCTACAGCACCAATGACTTCTTCTGTACGCACTGTACGACGTCTCTGTGGATGCGTATTATCATTTAGAGTAAACGTGGTGCGAAAACGTTCCATGGTTAATCGAATCAATTGCTCTGATGGACAATTATTTTGACCGTAAAATGGACGTAGTGCGCGATACGTATTTCGAACAGAACTATGATTTTCATAATAAATTTGCACAACTTGGAAGCGTTGTTCAGGCGTCAGTCTATTCATGTTGAAATGCCAAACCAAACTAAACATAAATTACTTGACTAATGAAAAAATGGCCGCCAATCAAAAAAGTGTTGCCAACTTAAAGTTCTATATCTCTAAAAAAAAAACACCCTTATATTAGGGCACTGAATACATTTTGAACACTTTTGTTAGAATAGCATAAAACTTTCAGTTCTATGGAAATTAGGTAGTGAGAATGATAAATTTTCAAGAAACTTCAAAAAAAAAAAAAGCTTATAAATATTTAAGATTGCCACAATACCCAATACTTTGTAGAGGTTTTAATTTTAACTAACCATTTATTTCCCCATTTATATTCTACGATTTAAAAAGAAAAAGTATCACCTCTACGAAGCCTACGACATAAGCTACGAAGGTAGTTGGAAACTAAAATGATAAGGAAAAAAAACCTGTAGAATCTATTCCCTGCAGAAAAGCTCATTTTAATGTTATTATTTGTAAGAAAGAACGGGAAAGAACAATACTGCGAAGGCTTTCGATACAATATTAGTAGAGCTAGTGTATTTATTTTTTCCTTCAATCGTAGTTATTTTTAAACTGCATTAACTAAAGAGGAAAACTGATTATTTTATATTATATTCAAAATGGGATAGTAATTCTAGCGAAAATTGCAAATTATGGTCGACTCTTTTGAGTTATTTAATAATTTTAGTAATTTACAACAAATAATCATACTTTTTATTTGTTCTGCATTTAATTATGTATAATCAGTAGCGTCACTACAAGGGGGCGTAGAGGGCGATCCGCGCCGGGTGACACCCTTCCGGGTGTTGACACTCAAAGTGGATGAAGGAGCTTATTAAAAAAAATGTAAATACTTCAGTTCTGAAAATGTTCTCTAAATTCACCTCAATTGTAAATTTAATTGGAATTTTTGGAAACAGTTTGCCGTTCAATGTATTTTTTGTATTATTTTTGCAAAAAGAAAGAAAAACTTGTTTTGCCCATGCAATTGTCTGCAGTGCAGTAAGATATTCAAACTGTCTATAGACTGAGCTGATCAAGGAATTTTAAGGGGAAAGGGAGTTATATGAACGCACAAAGTACTCTATGGATAATTTTTGAAAATAATATTAAGAATTTAAGCGGGAACTTTAACAATGTCTTTCAAGCAAGATAAAAATTAAACGAGAGGTTAAATATTTTTACTTAGAAAAGGAAAATACATAAACGTGCATACATTGAAAAGTAGAACCACTCTGTGGTGTTTTCTATGACGTGAAAATTGATTCAGATTTCTCCTCTCCAAAAGCAAATCACAAAATGACACTATTAATACCTTAAAAACTTTTTGTACATAAAAAAGTAAAAAAATACAAATTGCATGAGTGAATTCGACTGATAAACAGATTTGACAGCACCTTTTAAGTGTTACTTCTTTAGAAAAATCTGACAGCTCTTTCTTCATGTCAAGCTCTTTCTCTTTTTAAATCAATATTTCTGAATATTTCTGGTACGATCTATCTTGTAAGTAATCAATTGGCACAGTTATCTTAGAAAATTTGATTAGTGTCACTGTTTTAAATTTAAAACTAAGGGTGAGAATAAATACTAATCAGTGATATTCTCAAGTTTTAAAAAAAATTAAAATAAAATTTTCGATTTATGATCTGCTCAAAATAAAAATGCTACTTCAAAAAATAAATTAAACTGCCCTTCATATTTCAATAAAAAATTAAAAAATACCTGGAATAATGAATTAAAATACATTTCAGCACTTTAATAATCATAACTTCCACTTATATTTAGAAACAAGGAAAATATGTAATATATTATAACTATAATTTTTGACTATTTCGTTGGAGTGTTGACGCTTTAATTTTTTTTTCATGTAACAAATATTAAAATTAAAGAAATAATTTGATTCTACAGCAGCATTAAATAAAATGCCTATTAATGATTCAGTAAATTATGTAGAGTAATTATCTAAACTAAGACACAATTAGGAAACTAAAAAAGCGCTACATTCGCCACTGTTCATAAGTACATAATTATATGGACCATTAGATAATTTTATTCTTTTAAGATAAATTAATTGAAATAAATTGGGAAAGTTTTGGAACTTGCAATTAACATGCAATTGTTAATTATCAAGCTAGACTAATACTGATGATTCACTGATCCGCTTAACAGAACATAATTTTAATTTTTATTTATTTATTTATATTTTTTTTAAAGTTCAAACTAGGAATATAATATGAAGTTTTATCCAACGTTAAATAAGCAAAAATGTACACGTATACTCCAGACACGTGTTTAGGGGCTACAAGGAACCCCTTTTTCAATGCAAGAAGCTTTAGGATGAAGTATCATCCGATAAATGCTTTTATCGGATGATGCTTCATCCTAAAGCAAACACTTCTTGCATTGAAAAAGGGGTTCCTTGTAGCCCCAAAACACGTGTCTGCAGTACACCTGTACATTTGTGCTTATTTAAAGTTGGATTAAAACTTCACATTAATTGCACAAAAGTATTTCTTGTATTTAGGAACATAATAGCCAAATTTTCCTTAAATTTGCTTATTTTTACTCAGTATAAAGTACTTGGTATTTATGGTAAAAAGAAATCGTTCTACTGAGATATCAGTAAAATAAGACAACATGAATAAAAGTACAAGCGTTTGAAAAGAGTTACACACGTTTTTAACTCTTATTATACGCTTGTATTTGTAATTTTATTCACGTTGTCCTTTTTTACCCATTTACTTAGGATTTAGTTTTAATGATACACGTTTTCTTCTTCAACTTTAAAGTCTCGCTGAAAATTTAGCAGTTTCATAGAAATATGAATTTTATAAAATCAATGCAAAATATGCAAGAGAAATATGTCTTCTATCATTAACTAGATTTTTTTTTTAAATTTGAATTACTTCAACGTAAGTAAGGCAAATAATTTGAACATAAATTGAATACACGTGTTTTAGAATGCCTAAGAACTCCTTCTTTACTACAGCTAAATAATGTTTGTTACGAGCAAATCGAAGTAAAAGTCAATAGACAATTTAGATACCTTTTCAGAAGTTGTTATGAGTGCTTAAGATTTTATCACGGGCTTCGCTTTGATGAAAATGAACCGAATGTGGTTATTTGAAAGGTGATTTGAGCTTTTTTTTTGTTCCAAACTGATTTTGAATTTCGATAGATGTTACTACATTTTTGATAACAGCTAATGCTGGGGGGGGGGGAGAAGATATGTGTTTTTGGCGTAAATAAGCATAAGACAAATCAGCGGTTGTTGTAACTGAGTTCTTTTATATTTTTTTTACGGGGAACCGTGATATTCCCCGCAGTGGGGAAATGTTTTCTGCGTTAAGAGCTAAGCGGCGCCTTTTGTACTTTTATCGAAGTCTTTGAAGCAGTCAAACTAGCAGTTGAACATTATACGTATGAGATACTATTTTAACTTCATCACACGCAATTTCTTTTACAATTTTATAATGGGTACCCTGTAAAAAATGAATTTTGTTTTTACAGTACAATACAGTCAATTTTACAGTAATAAACTGAAAAAAATTCTAATTTTACAGTATAATATATTGTAAAATAACGAATATTACAGCACTAAACTGTAAAATTGCTAATTTTACAGTAATAACTGTAAAATTGCTAATTTTACAGTTTATTACCGTGCATTTTACAGTTTTAAACTAGAACCTCTGCTGCCAGTATTATACTGTTGTTTTTACAGTATAATACAGCTAAATTTTACGGCAATAAACTGTAAAATTTCTAACTTTACAGTAAGAAACTGTAAAATTGTTAGTTTTACAGTTTATTACTGTGCATTTTACAGTTTTAAATTGGAACCTCGGCTGCCAATATTATACTGTAAAAACTACAGTTCATTTTTGCAGTGTGAAACAAAAGGAAAAATCACATAAAAAGGCGAATGACGTGAAATTCCCTTTTCACGGACCAATGGTCACCTACTGACGCTAATATTTCATATCATCAGACATGCACCTTTGTGTAACCAGAAATTAAACATGTGTTTCCATGAGAAATAAATAAATACCTCCGTGTTTGGAAAACAAAAGAATATAAAACAATGTTTTATATTGTTTTATGTGCTTGTATGTTTCATCTTCAACTTTAACTTCAATAAAAATGTCTCGCAAATACTGTACACTATTTATGCAATCAAATATGGCTTAAAATCCAGTAAAAGTCGAAGAGCAAAGCACATCTTTAGACAAAATAGCTTTGAAATAATAAAATCAACCTTATTCTACACTGTAAAAATAGATGTTTCTCCAGTATAACACAGCTAATTTTGCAGTAATTTTAGTATAATGAACTGTAAAATTGCTAATTTTACATTAGTAAATTTAAATTGCTAGTTTACAGTAATAAATTGTAAAACTACTACACTGAAAAAATTAAATTACTGTTTTTACAGTATAATACTGGCAGCAGAATTTCCAGTTTAAAACATTAATATAAACAGTAAAAAACTAAAACTAGTATTTTTACAGTTTATTACTGTAAAGCAGCAATTTTAAAGTTTATTACCACACTTTAAGGGCTCTGCTCCACATCAGCAGAAAACGCGACCGAAACCGAAGGCAGAAACTGAAAATCCGGGTACTTTCCATAGGAATACCATTTAATCCGTTTTACGTTTCTGCTTTATTTTTCTGCTTTACGTCAATGTGGAGCAGGGCCCTTAGGGCCATGCTCTACATCAGCGTAAAACGAGACCGAAACTGAAGGCAGAAACCGAAAATCCGGGTACTTTCCATAGGAACACCATTGAATAAATTTTACGCTTCTGCCTAATTTTTCTGCTTTACGTCGATGTGGAGCATGGCCCTTACGGTTTATTACTACAAATTTGGTTATATTATGCAGTAAAAACAATAGCATAATACTGGCAGCAGAGGTTCCAGTTTAAACCTAAAATGCATAGTAATAAACTGCAAAATTAGCAATTTTACAGTTTACTACAGTAAAACAGCAATTTTACAGTTTATTACTGTAAAATTAGCAATTTTTACAAAGTTTGTCTCTCTAAAATTAGCTGTATAATACTGTAAAGACAACATCTATTTTTTACAATGTATGCTTAGTTTATTACTGAAATCCTCATGTAAATAAGTACTTATACATACAACACTAGTGCTGCTAATTGGAAGATATATTGTTTATTATTTTCTTTCCACAAGTATGAGTTGTTGCAAATGTGAATCGATAGATAAACCATGCATGGGTGGTATTAGTTGAACATAAATAGAAACATTCGTACGTGATATGAAAAAGTAATATATAAATCTGGAAATGTCTTGAGCCAATCCATTTCTGAAATAGTTTTCCCGAAGGAGGATTGTATGATAAAAAATGGCACTCTGCGTTAAAGCGTGAAAATAATAAATATAGACTCTTAAAATATTCGCCAACGCCTGCATAGTGTACGAAAGTAAGAATGCGTTTCAAAGCTTTTAGTGTTCATGCTATGATTGCTTCTATTTTATTTTTTTAAATTAGAGTATACAGTGCATAAGCATTTTTTTAAAGGAAAATGAGAAAGTAACATATTCTTTAATCTAAAAAGTATGTTTCCTATATTAAATTATTTTATTGATTTATTTATTTAATATGTTGATTTTTTTTAATAGAACCGACTACAGTTGGAAATTTCTCTAAAAATTAAGGGGTTACAGTACCTTTCTAACAAATTTCTTTAATTTAAGTGAAAAAGTTAAATCTTTGAAATATTTGTTTCTGCACTTGTTTAACAATCAATAATTTATTTTCAAGCATTAAAAATTTTGGAAACTTTT